>JASSUY010034909.1:0-15575 GCA_032466535.1 Forpus xanthops | reverse complement strand
AGGCCAGGTTGGACATAGCCTTGGGTGGCATGGTTTAGTGGGAGGCATCCCTGCCACTGGCAGGGGGGTTAGAACTGGATGATCCTAAGGTCCTTTCCAACCCTAACTATTCTATAATTTACATGAACATCAAGGTCTGGGAATTTTTTTAGACTAGGAGTGTGAAATCTGCAGCACAGAGGGCCAAGTCCCTGCACTCCGGGGAAGCTTTTTTCCTTGCCAGCACCCTTTTCAGGTCCTGACACTGGCTACTTCTTTCACATGACCAGATCTCTTCTTATCAAGCCTCATCAGGCTGGGAACAAGAGCTGTATCTGTTGTCACCAAGCAGCACTTGATTTAGACCCAAAGTAAAACAGCTTAGAAGTACTAACCAGCCATCCCACATTCCAGCCATTCTTTCGAGACTGAAGCTAGATTTCCTGCACACACTTGTAAAGGTACAGAGGTAACCTGCACAGAATTATACTTTTAACTGCAGTACAGCATTCCTGGGGCACAATGACTTGGGGTCAAGACAGTCAATTCTGTAAGAACTGATTATATAGGAGCTGTTGTGTAAATTGCAGCCTGATGATTCTTACACAGACAATTAAAGACAGTCCTTAAGCCGTGTGGGAACAGGGGAAGCAGAGTGGCAGTCACAGTGCCTGCACCTACCTCCTGACTGATTGACTGTGTCGGCTTCTGCAAATTGGAGACAGATTTCTGCAAACCCTGCTGCGGCAGCGACTCCTGCAGCTGTGCAGCCGTCACACTGGAACTGCAGAGAGACAGCAGAGGGGAGATCAAAGGCGAAGGAAGACAAGAAGACAGACAGACAACGCTGGCAATATGGCAGCTGCTAGATCAAGGTAACGTTGGTTCTACATTGGCACAGACAACAAAGAACTGATCACTCTAAGGTCCGATAATACAGCACAGCAGTGCACAACTGCTGCTGCTTGCCTGACAAAAAATAGCCCTACCCACCTCTTTTGGTCTGGCTGATCCTGCTTGTTTGCCCATCCTGTACCGTCCTTGGGTACTATAACGATGTTGGGGTCGTTTCCTTTGTTCTCAGACTTCAAGCTAGGCAGGTTTGCAGGAGGTGGCATGCGCCGGGCAGCAGCAACTTTCCCAAGACTCTGTAAGCCATGTCTAGGAATAACTAGTGAGAAAAGAACAATGGCACATCAGAGAGGGCTATATCCTGCTAGATAAGTAATATTAATTAGGACACTGTGGCTGGGTGCTGTCCCAACAGAACTGTATGGCAAGCAGCACCACTGCTGTCATGTGATCATACAGGTCATGTCCCACAGGACCATGGCAAAGCAGCATCTGCCATAGCAGCTGGGTAGCAGGCCGCCTCTGAATAGTCACAAGGGAGAGAGAAGTAATTCTCCCAAACAGAAAATGCCCACAGAGTCTTCTAGCTCCCTGAGAAAATACTCCTCTTCCATTTCACCAAGAAGCAGCATCTTCCTTTCACAGCCTGGGGAAACACCCACCCAAGTGCACCTCTTGGCAGACAGACTTTGGTAATCCAACCCAGGAGTCCTGAGATCTCCATTGTCTAACTCTATCCACCAGATCACATTTATTAAGATAGTATTTTATGTTCTTTGGTTTTCTACTCCCACACCAAATGCAGAGCCAGTCCAGACAGTGTTTACACATTCTCACCTGACCATCTACTTCTGGTCACATCTCCACTACAAACAGTCATGTTCTTCCCCACAGCCCTTCAGACCTCCACTCTCACTTCACAAAAGGTCTGACCAACTTAAGGCTCTTCAGACAGCTTAGCTGACTTGTTTTGGTAAGGCTTTGCATCAAGTTTGCAACATAATCACTGCAGCAAGGACACAGGCTAAACAAAAGGACCTACAGTCCTCCAGCTCTTTTGCTGTAATTCCTCCTCCATGGCTCTAAAATAAGAGCAGCACAAAGAACCACGGACATTTTCCTTGAAGCCCTATTGAAACACAGGCTCAAACACCAGCGCAAACAGCTCTGCAGCTCAGCTGCTTCCCACTGGGCAACCTACCCACAGGGCCTGAATTAGCTCTGCAACAACCCTCTTGGAAGCCACCAAAAGGAGCTTTCTGAAGGCACTCCTTACCTGTAGTTCTGATAGCTTCTATTGACTTTCCTTTATACTTATCAAACAGGCTGAGAGTCGAGTACTTGCTTTTCCCATCCTTTCCCTTGGTTATTTGCCCCAAACGATCGGACATTGCGATGAAATGTCATCTAGTAAGGAAATTGCTCTGCGCCGCTCCCGATCTGCCTTTTAATGAAACAGGGAACACCAAATGGGTTAATATTTAGCTTCAGACAAGTGAAAAGTAAAACACACGTAACTGCTAGAACTGCATATATCCAGTGAGCAGACACGCTAAGGTACAAGATTTTAAACCTCTTTAGTCACCAGAAGCTTGTAACAATTTAAGATTCCTACACTGAAAGAACTGCAGGAACACACTTCTCACAGCATCTTTTCTTTTTCCTGCCACTCCAGTGCTGAAAGAGGTGAGCTTCCTGAAGCATGAGAATACAAGAGAGGGAGGTGAACATAGTCCTTGCTTTAAAAGAAGTCTAACAATAAGCAGCTACACACAAGGATTCCTAAACACAAGTGACAGGAAAGCATTGGATCTTACACCATACTGGGATTTATCACTGGGTTTCCCAGGAACACACCGGTAGCCAGGTCTGTAATGTTCAGGATTACAGTTCCGCACTGGCCACAGTTAATGACTCATACCAGCAATTAATGCTTTGAAAGCACCACCTGAAGGTAACAGAATTATTTCTTTAAATTCCCTTTTCCCATCTGCTGGCCACGAGACAGAGTGCAGGAGTCCAAAAGCCCTGCACAAATTAAACAGGTTGAGACTCTTGAACCTGTGGGTTCAGCAGATCTACAATGAATCCTGAAAGCACTTGACAAAAAAAGAGATTACATCTCTGTTGCTGGCACCTTCAACACCTTTTGTAGCTATAAACACACTTCTCACAATGCATGCGGTTTGTTAATTTTTCACTCTGATCTTTCTGCTGGCACAACATGCTGTGATTGACACCCTTCAGCGTCTTTACTTTCAACTTTTGGCTCTTAGACTAAGACAAAGCTGAAACATGGGGAACACACACCCCCTAGGTCAGCTTTTATGTCAGAAAATAAACTTTGCTTACTCTCAATGGATCTTTCTTTCATTTTTTCTCAAGCATCATTCTCCATTCTCAACTTTCTCAAATCTCGAGGCTTAACCTAACCTTTTCACACATCATTTAGATTTCCAGATTTCTTGCTGCAAAGCTTCCACTTCGAGCCTAGAACTGATGGCAGTTTTATTATGTTAGATCAGAGACCATCTGCTAGATCCCATCTTAAGGCTGCAACTTCTGCTGGAGTAACACAATTATATATTTATGTATCAATATACATCATACCTTCCCACCCTTCACCCTTTCTAAAACTCATCCAGCTGAAAGCATGTTTTAAATGCAGTCAGAATCATTCTCTGAAAGAAAAGTGTGACTGACCAGAGGCTACAAGTTCCACCAGCAATGCCTTCTCAAAAGTGATTTCCAAGTAAGAGGATTAGCCCATTGCACATTATGTACAAAATAAAGCACAGACCACAAACATGTTGGATACAGACAGTTTTGAGAATGTGCTGCTATCTAGAAATAGTTGAATAGAGCTTATTTAAAGGCTGCTGCCAGGGGGCAAGTTTCTGAGCAATAAACCTGGCACCATGTGTTGCTCATTCTTGCATTGCAGGATTTATATCAGGTCTGGCAGGAGCAAGAAGCCATGGACTCTGTGCTACAGCAAGCAGCATGGTCAAGGATAAGGGAAGAAGCATTTTCTGTCACTCAGTAACAGCATCCGCAAGATGCATGGGGAAAAACACCAGGCCCCACAAGAAGCCTCTCACAGCCACCTTTACTGGACCCCCACACAGAGCAGCAGCACAAAGGCTTGCAGAGGCCACAGGGCTGGCCAGTGCTCTTGAGGCATCTTTTCCTGCAGAGTAACAAACAGATCTTGGCTCCAATCTGTTTCACTCTTTGCTCAGATGGTCACTGTGCGCCAAAGAAAATAACAGCTCCTCCCACACTTGCCCATTTCCACTGTATGTTATTAGTAGGACAGACATAAAAGAGAAAGGAAGAAAACCCCACTGATTAGCATGGACTTGGCAGGAAAGCAGAAGCTGGCCTGAGAACAATGACCTGTTTGAGCTGGCAGAGCTGTGGGGAGCCCCGATCAGAGCGAGTAGCGCAGTGGGTGCTGCATGCCAGCCTACAGCTGCGCTGGCAGGAACACAGACACCAGGCTCCTACAGGTTCACAGAGAGCCTGGCTCAGGGTCTATCCACACATCAGTCCTGTACCTGCCTCGCACAATCCCAATTCACTGTGGTTTACAAAACCCAAACCAGACAAAATAAGTCAACATTAGGAAAGACCTGAAAGGAGCTACCACATCAGGTTCAGGACTTAAGTCAGTTAACAGAAAATCTCCAAGTTCCGGAAAGCCAGCCCATGAACAGCATGGAGCAGAACGCTGCCAAAGAGAAACCCTGACAACCACTTATGTAACCCGGTCTCAGCTGCCTCTTGATTACATCTCATGTCATTAAAAGGATGCAGGAGGAATAAACAAACACTTCAAAAAGTGGGGGCTGAGGACACTTTGGGATAAAGCCCCCTGTCAAGCTTTCTGGGACAGCCACAACTGCTGTCTGGATAAGTGAAATTTACTTTGAACTTCTCCAGTGCTTTGAAACTGCAAAGGTGAAACAGCTTCTCGTGTTATGTGTGCATTCCAAAGGGGAAAATGAGTCCATGGAGAGGTAAGGCAATTTCCATGGGGTCACCATGCAAAGAGGCTGTGGTGATGCTGAGCCTGGTTGAAGCCATCCCGCCTGCCCCTCCTGACAGCAGATCTGAACTAGCCACGGGGCATCACTGGCCAAGGCTGTCACAACAACAGGCTATTTCCCCATCACACAGTCAAGCAGAGATGCCTGGCAGGGATCATCAAGGCCTTCCAGAGTGAAGCCATTTCTGATAACATCAAGTTCATTAAGAACTGACTTGCCAGCCTGCACACCTCTTATTAGTAGAGCTAGAACCAGAAGGCACATGCCAATGGTGACAACTGACAGCTTTAGCAAGGCTTCTGAACTGTGCACAGAGTCACCGTGTCTGAGAGCTGACTCTGAAGAAACCATTATCCCCTGTTACAGAGAAATCAGAAAAATCCATCCCCAGCATTCCTACAAGGTTTCTCTCTGGGTTTATTGAGCTCCATGGGGAAGGCTCGCTATCAGTTTTAGCATGGAGCTTAGCTGCTCCCATTGTCAGGGCCAGCAATGCTTTTGTAACATCCAGGGACAGCACCGGAGTGCAAAATACTGAGTGTCTTAGAGGAATCAGAAAATACTGCAGTGTGACCAGTTACATTAGAGATTCCAGAGTACAAATAACTGCACCAGAGTAAATTCCCTAGGCAGAGATCTGCTACCTACAAGTCTTTATGTCCACATGATGTTTCCCTGGATTTGATGTTTGGGTATTGACTCTATCCAACTGCTTTTTAAAGGGGTATGTTCTAATACAGAGATCAACCATGACATTTTAAATGCCAGAGCACGCAAGGCTTGGAGCTGCAGCAGGGATCTACTGAGCATGGGGAACCCATCCTGCAAAAAAAGCCATGTGAAAACCTTGAGTTAACAAATGGAAACCCCCAAGCTGAAAATACAGCCAAAAGGAGAGACTCCTGACAAACAGGATTGTCTGCAAAGCTCTTTGTAAATCTATATATGAAGTAGGCTGGGCCGCTGTTTTATTCACCAGACCTCGATGGAGCTTGAATACCTGGAAGATAGCCAGCCTTAATTAAGCAGGGCAAACAGATGTATGAAAGGTAACACACACACACTAGAAGGAATTGCTTGAACTGCTCACACACCACTGGGCTCTACACTGAGCACAATCCCCCAGGGAAAGGGCCTGAGACCACTGCAAACCTTCACTCTTTCACATACAGCAGGAGCACAAACATGAACCAACACAACACAACGGAGATTCACAGTGAAAAGACTTTTCTCCAGATGATCTGACTTGAAATTTTACATAGATTGCTCAGAAAAGGCTGCAGAAGCTAAACCGTACTTTCAGAGAAGTGTTTGGAGTTGATGATAAACTGAAATCTTTTGTGCTCTTTAATGCTACCGGCAACGTGAAACCTTTTAAAAAGCACAGTACAGTTTTATAGATCATGGATGTTATCTTTTCTTTAAAAATACACATGGTCAAATTTGCTGGTTTTTTTCATAGGTAAACATTCATCTGTCAGCAGGGAGATAAACACTACTTCTGGACTGTGTCCCACCCAGAATCACCTATTTGTGAAACAGCCATGTGCCTCAGCGATGAAGGACACCAGTGACTGCCCTCGGAAGAGCTTTGATGAAACAGTGTGACCAGTTGCCGGAGGGACCTGGCACCGGATGCACTTAGATCCTGCAGAAACCCTGTTTGAGCCAGGCAAACATCATCAGCCTAGTGCGGAAGGGACCAGATAAGCGTTCAGTTCCTACAAGAGACTGTTTAGTAAGGGGAGCAACAAGGGAACATCAGCATCTGAGCACAAAGTCAACAGGATCAACACAGAAGAACTGTGCAGCAGGCAGAGGGCTAGGATAGCAAGAGTCTGGGCCACAAGAAACCACTTGCTGTCATTCTATTGCACTGTTTCAGAGGGAGATGCCAAGATTTGTTGGTACACATGAAAAAGGGCCTATCTAGATCCTGAATGTGGCACCAAATCTTGACAGATAGGAAGGAGCAAGTCAGCAGTCTGCAGTACAGAGAAAAGACACACTCCATAGCCAAGCTTCTGATTCACAAGGGGAGACCCTCCTTGCTTAGCTCAACAGGTGTACTTGGCAGTACCAGTTCTTTTAATTCTGCACGATTCCAGCTTCATTCTGCATCTTACCTCCCAATGAAAATAGGGGAGACCAGGACCACATCTCCAATGATATACTGCAGAGGTATGTTGTTAGCTGAGTAATACTGTTGGAGGCTGTCTGCCAAACCTGCCCACTGGCCAGCCCCATCAGCAGGCCTCTCTAAGCCAAACCATCCAGGATTTGAGACATGTAGCAGCATCATGAAGCCTTCTGGACAGCACATCTATCATTAACTCTGCGGCATGGAACTCTACAGGCATGAGATAAAACATGATGACACAGTGGGCAGAAAAGGCATGTCCTGTAAGATGACCTGACCTCATTTTCTCAGTTCTGTCTTCACCAAGCTCACCTGCTGTCTCCTCTTATAAATGTACCATCAGGCTGGGAATCACAACTCCTGTTCCTGAGTCACTGCACAGTTCTAGAGAAAACAAATCTTCCTAATCTCAGGTTTAGCCTATAAAATACAGAAGCTTCACATCTCTGCAAAACAACTTTCCCAGTGCTGGGAAGGAAGGCAGGCAGGCAGAGGCAGCCAGAAAGGGTGGATCTATAACTTAGTGTAAAACAGATAAAGCAGACTGGATTCTGGAGAAGAGCTCAACTGTATTTACACAAAAACATTAACAAGTTCTGTGGTCCCTTCTGCAAGGGCTGGACAGACAATGCCACACCCTGGAAAGGAGCCCTGACCTCTGGTCATTGAGGATGCAGACAGGGATAAGGAATACTTCATCTTGAGGATGCACGACTATGGCACAGAGCAAGAATTAAAAAAAATATCCATCAGAAAGCTGGTCCATAGCCCACAAAGTGCTTGTGAGATCCTGTGCTCATAAAACTCCCTCTCCTTTTCAAGCAGCAGCAAGCCCAAGGTGTGCAGTTAATTCTTTCCTTAAAAGGAGCATTTGTCTACAACAGGCCTCCAGAGAAACAGAACTACTTTTCTGCCCCCCTGCCCCATCACACCATGAAAAAGGAACTGACCTGTTGGTGCCACCTTATAAGGAAGGAGTAATTGTATCTCAAACCCCAGAGGAAGCACTGCAGGGCTTTCATACCCCTCAGAATCAAGAACTAATTACTGCAGGGAGGCACCAAGGTACCTCACATGGAGCTACCTGGAAGAACCAGCTACCAACATCACACTCATTGCCCTCTCATCCAGGCCATAAATGTTTTAAATGAGACAAGACCCAGCACAAACTGACTTTGATGCATCCCTCCATGAATCTCACCAGGCTTAGAAGCCATGAGCTCCTGCAGGCGCTTCAACAGCAAGACACAATAGAAACAGAGGAGCATATTTCTCTGCTGTTTCACATTGCAGAGGCAAACCCCACAGAAGACAGAGTGGCTCAATTCAGCAAGAACCACTTGTGGCCTCTACAAATCCAGACCTCAACCACTATAGCAGAAAGGGAAACAACCTAGTGATCTTCATGAGCTGCCTGTCCAAAGGAGGGCTCATATTTAAATGCAAATCTTTACCCTTCAGAGTTGTACTTACTCTCTCTGGCTCCTCCACAACCAAGGACCAGAGTGAAGCACACTACCTACAGCCTCCAGAGTGATTCTACTTCCACTCCATCCTGCTCAGGTTCCTCTGAGAATTGGAACATCCAGAGAGAACACACAGATGGAACATCCTGTTCCCTCAATGCCAAAGCAAAGTGGCTGATCAAGAACAAGCAATTTAAATCCAAATACAAAACAAATAAATCCCTGACATAATGCTCTGTTGGCCAGACCTGTTCAGAAAGCTCCTGGCAACATTCAGCTGAATTGTAAGGTAAACCGGGCATTTAGGTATCTGAGCAACAACAGACTGGAAGCAGCTGGTATGGGTCTGCTGATGGATAACAGAGCTGGTGTTATCAATGCTATTTTACAGGCTGGGTAACCAAAGCAGAGAAACAGTTTGCACAGCTAAGACCATAGGCAGTGTTAAATATCCCAGAGCTCAGGTTTCTGCCTCAGCCACCTAAACCTGCACTGCCAAGACCCCACAGCTCTTGATTACAAATAAGTTGTTAAGAAGAGTCAAACAATGAAGGAAAGCAGCATCTGCCATGTCTAGAACAACCCCTTCCAAGTGGAAGGGACTGTTCCCTGGCACTGCATTTCAAGGTGATTAAACTCTCTTAGTCCTGACACTTGTGCCACATAGAACTCCAAAAATCATCACAGCGACGATATCCACGTAGCTCAGGTAAGATACAGCAAACACAACACCACTGAAACACCTCTGCTGCCAACTCTAGAACCCAAGAGCCTCTTGGAATCCTTAGATGTAGCTCACCTCAGAGAGCCCTCCACAGCCAGGATAAGTGGAAAGACTGAGATCAACAGCTGCCAGGGAAGAGATACATTCTGATCAGTGACCAGAGAAGTTCTTACAGTGAAATCACAAACACCTCACAAATCCTTCACCTGCTCCCAAGCTCTGCAACTTACTCCATCTCTTGGCAGTGAACACAGGTTTTAAAGCGAACAAGCAGAGAGAAAAATCAGAGATGTCATGGCTCCAAGAGATGAAATCAGAGCAAAGCTGGCAGTCCTTCGGGTTGTTATTTTTTCAGCAACAGATACAGCTCTTTACACAGAAATGCCATCAGCTGTTGAGTAAACAGCTCTGTTTTCTCTGCAGTCTCAGGAAGGATCACACTGGAATGGGGAGGTGGGTGTTTACCTTGTGCTGATGAGCCTCACTACCACACCTGAGCTTTGGTTGCACCTCTCCACACTCACAGGCTGTTTGGTAACTTCAGGGCCTCAGCTCCCACTCAGGTTATGCACAAAAGGTTTTTATGAAGACTAGAGGTAAAACCCAATGATATCAACCAGCAGGAAGTAAGCACCAATCCCTCACTGCACAGTCAAGGCAGGGGTTCCTGTACATCCCTGCTGAGCAGATCCCTCAAGTCATGTTCCTCCCAGAAGCACTGACAGGAGCTCCTCTGGCAGACACCTTTACATCCAAAAGGGCCAATACCGACACTGCAGGGTACAAAGCTGCCCTGGCAAGAGCTGAGTAGATTTTTCTATCAGATAGTTTTGATTTCCCACAGCCATCACCACTGATGCAGCCAGTTCAAACCATTAACAGGATCACAAACAGTTCAGAGCAGCCTGCAGTTCATAACCACTGCAGATGCTGAAGCTTACAAGGAAGTGTTCCTCCAGGTTACCCGACTTTACTGACATTAGGGCAATGCAGCATTGCACAGCAATTCTTCTTACAGGAAGTCTGTTCATAGGAGCCATTTGCACTACAAATGACTGTCAAGGATGCTAACAGGAATCTGACACAGCTACAAAGTGGTAAGAAAACACATTACATGCAATGTGATTCAGTACTTTGGAGAAAGCAGCTTTAGACAGCTTTAGCTTTTCTGGAGAGCTAAGCAACTCAAGACTATGCACGGGGCATCTGGACTATGCCAAGCCAGACAGGAAGTAAAAACATTTCACAGATGCTTTAATTTATACAGATATTTGCAATGCATAACTGACAAGGTGTGTAAGCGTCATCACTTCACTTCCCAGATAGGAAAATGACACCACAGAACTCTGCAGCTATGCTGAGTACCAGAGCACAAAAAAGACCCTACATCTCTCACATTCTGGGGCTGGAAACCACCCTCTGAATCACATTGACTTCCTAACACTGCGCAGCCAGCAGCAGCATGAAGCCCCTCTCCAGAGGAGCTCTGGAGAAGCAGGTCTGCATGCTGGCATGGGGAATGCTGTGAACCTCTTAAATAAACCACCCCATACACTGCTTTCAGTGCAAGAGGAAACAGGTATCACTAAAGGTAACATTTTGTTCAAGCACAGGACACTGAGACTGTTGCAACACTAAGATCTCATGAACCCACTCCCAAGTGATGACTCCTGAAATTTCTAAGTGGGAGCTTGATTCTTTGGTTATTTCAGTAAAAGATAAAAACCGTACTTCATACTATTCCAGCAATGAAGAAGTGTTTCTTGAGCATGTCCCTACTCCCCCTGCCTACTTCACAACCCACTCCAAACTCTGAACAAGAGCACTCAATGCTTTTGTAAGGGCTGCCAGCCCACATGCAGGTAGGAAGAGCTGAAGAACCTACCCCACAGCAGATCTCTTCCAAAAAAAAAAATAAAATAAAAAAAATCACTATATTCCCACACAAAGGGGAGGAGGCAAAGTCCCAACGCAAGCTCTCCAAACTTGTCTCTACTCATTCCTTGCAGTGCCACCACTACAATTCCAACCTTAAATGTTTCAATGGCTACCCAGGAAGGATTCCTCCACCAGCCCTCTTCCATCAGTGCTAACTCTGCAAATACTATATGGTTTATTCCCTGTAAGTGCTACACACCTGAATCACCTCAAAGGTTATTGAGGATGCTTCCAACAACTAACTGAAGCTCTATGGAGGTCTGAAGTACTACAGTCCAACAGAGTAGCTCTCTTGGCCTAGGGTGCTTGTAGCAAGTCCTCACGCTCCTCCTGGTATTTTCCCTTTATTTCTTTGCACTTAGGCCTGGCTCACCTTCAACTCCTCTTTCACTTTTTCAGGTTTCCAACCCGGTCATTACCTCATCCCTTTCATTCAAGGTATGATTGTCTTCACCAGTCCCTCACAGAATAATACCTGTAGTATTTAAAGTCCCTTCCAATCTACCAGCACCTCCCTGAAAATTTAATCACTCAGAACCCAAATACAGAAACTGTATTTTGGCTGCAAATACAAGGCCCCCCTGCAGAACTGCACACACTTTGTAACACCTCAAAAACACCTTCTGTCCTCACAGACCTCACAGTACTGCAAGTCAAGCAGCTTCACAACCAACCAATGCCACAGGTAAATAACACAGCTACTAGACCAGCCCCCAGTCTATTCTGATTACGGTCCCAATGCTCTCAGAACTAAGGGATCAGGATTTATAGCTGTACACATCTCAGCAGCTTTGCTCCAAAACACACAGCTCATAAACTCCAACTTCTCAGTTACTTCCATGCAGGAAGCACATGTGCACGCAGACAACATCCTGAATATTAGAAGTTACTCATTAAAAATGAGCCCAAGCTACATTTAGTGAGGCCTCATATTAGAACACCATCTCCTGCTTTAGCTCCATATTCTTCTCCTGTGAGAAAGAACCCTTTTACCAAACCACACGGGTTTTGCAGGTATCTGCAAAAGCCCCTTCAGAAGGAGATTTCCAGGTGCTTTATTACACGATTCTTCTAAGAAAGCCACTTCATTTCAACAGTCAGAAAAAGATATCCTGCACAGGAGAGAGCTGCACCTCCCCAACCCTTACCTGCTCAGTGTGTTTTCACCTCGTTGTCTGATACCTGACAGACTCACAGTTGTATTTCTTCTCTTCCCAATAACAAACTAGTGATAAGGAGCTGTGAAATTATCGACCTATTAGGAGAATGAGTCAGTACCACATGAAAAACAAAACCCACTTACAAGGCATGATTAACTCAACAGCAAGCAAGGCCTGACACTGAGACAAGGCACTCATTGCCAAGTTGCAGAATAAATGAGGAATCTAGTAAAGAGGCACAGGGATTTCCACAGAGGTCTAGCCCTTGGAATAAACCCTCTTCTTCCCTCCCTGAAGTTACCATGATGTACTCAGTAAGTTTCTCCTGCTCATACTGATTCTACTCCCACAAGAAAACAAGTGTAAATACCACTATAGCAAAATCTCTTTGTACAAACTAACATTATAAAAGAAAAACTAAAAAGGCTTGCTATTATCTTCAATACAGCAGCACTTAAAGTTATCCAGACTCACCCTCAAATGCTTTCAATTGCTCAGGTAAGCACAACAAAGGCCTTGAGCAACCAACACTTCTGAATCTTAAATAGGCAGGTAATTCTGTAATGGATAACCTAACAGGCTCTAGAGGCACTACCAGACATGCCAAAACCATGGTCTTGTTTTTTCCCAGTGACACCTCAGATGGGATACCCTTGCAGGAGGAGGAGGATGCAGAAGCATCAATGCCACACACACAGGGGCTGAGGGTTGCCTGTCTTTATACCATCCCTTGGATACTGAGGCACGCTGCGTCAGGCCTAAACCAAATACACTCTAATGCCACCCCTGCTTTCAGGAGGAGGTTGTTCAAGTAAATTGGCCTTTGAAGTTTGGTTTTACACAAAGCTTTAATAAAAGACTTTATTGAAATGTTGCCATAAAGTTAAAACATTTTAATCAAAATTCTTTAGGAACATTACTCATATTTATTAAAACTAAAAGACTTTTAAACCCTGCATCTCCTTTCCAGCATTCATATGGACTATTTACTTACTTCTCCAGCTTCAGCCAGTTGGCTGAGTTTCACTTTTTAAGCTCTCATGCACTCACAGAAAAAGAAGAAAAAGCCCACAGCTCATCCAAAAATGCACTGTAAGAGCAAATTAAAATACTCAGAATTTAGAAGGAACAAGTCACCAAGATATTACATAATGACAACTTGGGAAATCTATATAAAACTCATGGTTTATTACTTTTTTTTTATTTTTAAAGGAAAGGTATCTGTTCAAGTCATGCAGAAATACATTTGCTTATCAGTAAAGACTGTTAAAAGTGTCCTAAAATGTGCGACTTCTTTAAGGAAAACTAAACAAACCTCCACCTGCAATCTCAAACAGAATTTGTGATTTGCCTGAATAGGACTTTTAAGCTGAGCTTTTTATCTGTAAAAAGAGTAGATCCTTTCAGAGAGGTTATAAAGGAGAGGCCTTGCTTACCACAGCCCCAAAATAGACTTTGCTGCCTAGGAAGAAGCAATTAGGCCACAGTCCCGAATGAAGTAACACTGCCCATGACGAACCCACAATGACCCCCGATGTGCGTGGGATAAAACCCAGCCCCATTTACAATACTTCACCTGAAGTGAAAAACGCAGGGAGCTATTTCAATTTTTCAGAGAGAAATTAACCCAAACCCATCATTTTCCATCCTCCCTTTAAATTCTACTTTCAGAATATGGCCTCAGCCTCCCTTTCTCTTCCAGGTGACTTTACTTCCCAATCTCTGGCCCATAGCACTAGCTTTTAAGATACAAAGTTTAAGACTCACAATGCAGGTGGAAAAGACAGGTATAAAAGAACAACCCTGCCACTTTATATCTTGAGTAATCGACTGCTCAGGAGCCCATTCTCCAAATCTAGACTCTCCAAGAAAGAGACCAGCTACTTTTCCACCATGAAAGGGCCCATTCCAGTGGAGGCTTCATGTGCATCGGCAAGACAAAGCTTAAACCAAACCAATCTTCCACTATACACCTTGATTCAGCTGTAGGAGGGGTAGGATGTGTTCTCCTAAGCAGACTACAGTAATGCAGACACTGCGCTTATACTTAATGCCTGTTCCTAGAAAGAAACATAATTACTAAAATCCTAAACATTTATGTTTATTATATGCTATCACTCCAAACACCAGTCCATCAATATGCAAATATCTGATGAGCTGATGCTTAAAAGAGTATCTCACTCTGCGGGTTCAGAAGACAAAAACAAAACAACTTTCCTAGCAAAACCCACAACTCCCAGCTCACTCAACCCCATTTTGCCAGCTCTGAATTTGGGGATCAGGGGAGTCCTGTGACCACCTGTTTAATGAAACAAACCCTCCTAGCTCACAATCAGCGCTACTAAACAAATCACCCCCCGGGGGGAAGATGCACGTGTCCCAGGACCCGCATTAGGGTCCCCCCACGGAGACGAAAAACTCCTTAAACCATACAAACCCCATCTTTCCAGCCCTACCTACGGAGCTCGCTCAACACCAGCGCACGCAAACTCCATTCCCGCTCCCCAAGCAGCTGCCCCCCGCCCCACACCGCATTTCGGCCTCAGCAACCCCTTTGTAGGCTCCAGCACAATAACAAACCGACCGAGCCTTCTGGATGCCACCCCCCCTTGTTTTGCTGAGACACACACACACGGCGCGACAGGAATATCTTTGTGTCACACTCCCGACGATGAAGAAAAACAACCTGCCTTTGCAGCGGGGACCCTCCAACCCGAGCTGCACCCCACAGGGATAGCCCCGGCCCCACCGCACACCCCGACACCCGTCCCGGGTGCAGGAGCCCGGACAACGGGCCCACCGGCCTTCCCGGGCCTCACCGCGGCCCTCACCGGGGATGCGGCCGGGCCAGGCCCCGCGGCTGCCATCCCCGTCGGAGGGGGGGTACAATAAACACAGCCGGCTGCGACAGCCCAAAGATGGAAGGGGGGCACCCCACAGCCAAACCCCCTCCCTTGGGTACCCGCTGGGGCCGTACCGCCGCTTCCCCCCACATACACCGGGCCGCGCCGAGAGGCGGCGGGGTGCCGCAGCCGCTGGCTCCGGCTCCATTTTAGGGCTGCCTCGTCCCACCTTCCCTCTCCCTCCCCTTCCTCCTCCTCCGCCCCCCCCTTCTCCCGGCCCCACTCACCGCCCCAAATATCCGCGGCCGCCGCCGCCGCCGGCCCCCGATACCCACCTGTGGTGGTGGTGGGGAGCCGGGAGTGCCTGGGGAGCCGGGTGCGGAGGGGCGATGGGCGCGGGGCGCGGCGGATGTCGGCGGAT
>JASSUY010034908.1:0-13846 GCA_032466535.1 Forpus xanthops | reverse complement strand
AAATCAGTTAGGAAAGATATATTTAGCCACCACCATAGTTTACTTGGTAAATCAAGCTCCCTTGTAACACCACTTATCTTTAGGAAGGAGCACAGCATTCCTAGTTGCAGAATAACATGACTGAGTGAGTGGTCTTGTGATTTAAGGTGTAGCTTTGTGCAGAAGAGAGCTAAGCTCAATAGGGTAACTAATGGTAAACATAGTTCTAATATGAAGGGAAAAATAATTCTAAAACCCATTAAATTACAGATGTAAAGTGATAAATCCATATTTTGTCACTGTGAAAGTCTAGCTTCAGTTTCAGGAACAGGATTTTTAATCTAAATTAGTCTTTTTTGGTAATTTCCATTTAGGCCTCAGAAGAATACGTACATTACAGAATAGTTACTGTTCATCACCAAGTTTTATTCAAGTTGCTTTCATTTTCACCTAAGATTTAGAGAATTCAAACAGCAATAAGCTATTTCATTGTTTACAGCCCACTTGCAAATCTCATTTAATATGGTAGGGGGCAATAAACACTAACTTCTTGTCAGGCTAATTATAGTGAAGTTGGAGGTTTATTATTAGGATAATTTTCATGCACACTGCAGTGACAGCTGTAGACTATACAGATGAAGAGAGGCAGTTGCAGGCTGTGTGAGCCTTTGTACTACCACACTCACAAGCTCAGTGCCGTGTTTATTTCAGTTTAGAAGTTTTTTCTTCCCACCCGTCTCCCCATTCATGGCATTTTGGACAGACCTGCCTTGGGCATCCTGCCTGACAACCTTCATATTTGGCAGAGACCCTTCTCTCCACTTACGGACATACACATTACCCTTCCTTGTAAGCCACACACTGTGTTCTCATTAATGACAAACAAAATCCCTCTGCTCAGGGAGGCTACAATGCACACTTTCAATTCTAGCCTGCATAGCAGAGAGGTCTGCACTGCTACATGCTAGGAGTGGCAGGGAACCAGAATGCCCAACGGCTTGAATTTCTGCAGTGCGCTGGGTAAGCGCTGTCTTTTGTTTGCCACAGGCACTCAGCTGCCAACGTGACTTTCTGAAGTAACACAGCCAGCCATCAACTTTCTTTGGAATCCAAAGACTTTGGAGAGAAGTTCAGTCATGAGGATGAGAAAAGAACAACTAGTTGAATGTGATGATTCAAAGTGTAATTCTTCCTTGGCGCAGAGAAATCACAATGTCAGTCCTACTTATACCTGAATGCAACCCAGGTTAATACAAAAACTGGAAAGAGTTGGATAACAACTTTCTGCTGAAATGCAGTAAATACAATAGCTCTGCACTTCCAGTCACTGCAAAGTTTTCAGATGGTTTAATCCTTCATGTAACACTTCCCTAAAACAGAAAGACTTTGCATAACAGCATCAGGCTTTCTAAGCATTTATGCCAAATCTTTATGGTCTTTGCAGAGCACAGGATTACAGTTTTACAACATAAAGACTGTATTACATCTTTTTCCCAATAATGGAAGTACAGGTTATTGCATTCTGAGAGATTCCATCACTAATATTATAAGAAAGACTGAACCACAACTGAATAAAGAGCTATTATCCTTTGAGCATATTAGCCATTCACAGAGACTTCTAAAATTTTTGTCACACAATAAGTAAACCTGCTGTTGCCAAAATAATAGATATGGTCTGATTTTATGGGGTTTATTTTTCCTTGGAAATGGAAGGCTTGGGGTTATTCTGCATTTCTCCACTATACTAAAAAACCTGGCAGGGCCCTTTTATCCTTTTCCCCAAGACCTGTGGTTTCATTTTCACTTCATATAATCTCACAAACCTCATCACTTCAAAGTGTTTTATGGTTCTGGTGTCAACCCTGTTGCTGCTACTGCGAATAACCCAGAGTAAACTACTGCTGCTGTCAGTCAGAGCCTCCATCAGTTCTCATTCAAGCTAGCAACTTCTACAGTGCAGAACCACGCTGTGGGACAAAGAAAGAAAATAACCCTAAAAGGAAAAAAAACAACCAGGAGACAGAGTTAAGATCTATGAGGGCAAAAAGAAAAAACAAACTGTTACACGTGCAGCTTGCAATTACCGATATAAAAAAAGCTACAAATTCCACTGCTGCTACATATACTAATATGTTAACTTTGGGTACCCTTTATAGACTATTTTTACACATTATGTCATACTTGCTCACATAGGATTTAGGAAAGAGTGAGCCAAGTGCAAGGAGCATAACTGTGACAAACTGGAGAATCAGAAAGAAAAGCTATCCTAAAGAGAGATTTCAAGTGAGCGCTGCCATTCAGGAGCATGCATAATCTGCATGATTTCTGCACAAAACCAGTCTTCTGTGTTACAGTTTAAAGCAAGAGACATTAAAATATTTGATACTGCTTTAAAAGCACTTTTAGTTATGAGGCTACAACAGACCTTCTTAACTTGAGTTTCTAAAGCTTTATCAAAGGCAAATACATGTACAGATGCTAATCTTAATGCATTGGATTTGGTCTTCAGACCCAGTTTTTAGATACTCAAAACTTCCTACTGATGACTGTACTAGGAGTCTATCCCTGTTTCTAAAAATAGTTGTTTTCTTAACTTCAGTAGGAAAAAAGATAACTCCCATCTGATTAAATCTTAACTATTTCAGTGGCTCCAACAGGAAAACCTGCTACCTGAAATATGCCAAATATTTAATTTCTAATCTCTTACTGGTAATTCGTCTGAGAACATGTTATCAATCCCTAGAAAGATTTCACTTCAAATACTAGTGTATTTTCAACTGTTCTGAGATTTTAGAACCCTACTTCACACACCATACATGACAAGAGCATGTATGCAGGGGACATACTTTCTTTTTCATATATACTTTTGTCCTTTAATAGCTCTTAGATAAAAAGTAGGCAGAAGAATGAAGCAAAACAGATGCTGACAGTATACATGACCAGCTTCCTAAACATCTGGTTATCAAGAATGTCCTTATGATACTTACAAACCTTTCTTCATTAGGACAGCAAGTCATCCTGATGGTTCCTGTAAGTAGAAGTAGTTTTGCATTTTCTACCAGCATCCGTTTACTTGTGAGAACTCCTGAACAAAGAAAACACATATAATTGCAGGGCCAGAGGTTTACAAGGTGGCTCATATTTGATTACCTGCTATATTTTTCTCTATTTTCCTTGCTAATGCCACGATTTGCATCTCAGCTCCACATACATGCCCATTACAGGGAGAAAACAAGCCATCCTTTTCCTAATTAACCAGTAGTCCTATAAACCTTCAGAGGCTGTAGAGGCATACCGATTCATCAGTAGTCAAAACAACAGAAGAGCCCAGCCCATGCAAAACTAGAAGTAAATCATTAGGCAATGTTTTTTGTATCACCTGATACTTCAGAATATTTGACGATAGGCTGTCTCAGAGAGGCCTGTGAACTTTGACAGAGAAGATTGTTCAGGAATTATGCTAGGAGGCAGCACTGTGTCCATACTGGACTCTTCTCATACTGCAATGAATCCAGATTGTCCTGAGAAATCCTTGTATGCAGGAATTTGGCTCTCCGGAAGCCTGTACAATCAACAATGACAAATACTGACAACTCTAGTCTATGATAAGCATTTCCCCTATGAAGTAAGAATCATACTGCATGTCTGCCTTACACATGCCGGCAGTCCATTATCCAATTAATTACTGTCAGCGTTGAGTCACACTAAATGAGAATTGCTAACACTCCTTAGGACAATCAGTTAACAGGAATTCAACTATGTCAGCAGCATCACATTTATTCTTCAGATGACTAATATTAACATCTATCATTCTCTTCTTCAGTATTGTGTTCAGTAAGGATCCAAAGTCCAAGTTAGCAATTTTTCAAGCTGACTCACAACTACCATCGTACATGGCATCAGCTGCAGCAATCACTTCCAGCAGTGCATCTTCCAACCACAGTTCTGACTAAAGGCAGAACACTTGCCAGAATCAAAAGCTGTCTTCAGAGAGAAAGGTTGGACTATGCAGCCAGCCACCACCGCTGTTGTGCTCTCTCATAGCAAAGTTTCAAAAGCTGTGGCATCAAATGCCCACCTAAAGGCCAAACAGATCATTAGTGGTGCAACATGAAGATGCTAACTAACTTCAGGGGACTTTCCCTAACATTTGTGTTTTGTGACTACTTGTCGCTCACCTGTATGGCACTGCTCTTCCCAGTACTGACAGGTTGTTTCACCGCTTTGAGAAGAGCATCCTTCCCCTCATTTTGTCATCCTGCCAGTTCCATGACATTCTTTATCATTTCAGGATTTCCCCTCACCTTTGGGCAAAAGGTTAGGTCATTACCTCATTTTTCCAAATGGAAGAACGTTTCCCATACGTATGTCCCTTTCAAAAACCAGTTCACTTTTGATGACACTCATGGTTTCCTCCTCAGACAGACCCTTTTCAAAGTTAACTTCAGATCGCTTATTAGCTGTCCCTCTCCCTCCCTGCTTGGTCATCTGCTGTCTGTGTGGATATTTTTTGTTTACTCTGTCTTTATTCTTTGTTTACTCTGCCTTTATCAACGTCAACTGGCAGGACAACAGGAGATGTCACACTGACTCAGACGTCACTACTGTGCTGCTGCGAGGACTTATCTGTCAGTGCAACATGACCTTCACACCAATTTTCAGTCACTTCTAAACATGCCAACCTCCTTTTCTGCCACTAAGCACCTCCTGGTGCTTTGCTGCTTCACTGACTCTTCCAAGAGGAACCATTGCTCTTCTACAAATTTTAAACTTCCAACCTTCTTGGATTTTATTAGTTGCAGTTAAGTGAAACAACTTGTATGCTTAATCACAAAACCAGTGGTTTAGTTTATAAACATGTTTATAGAGGGAGTGGAAAAAGAAGATGGATTGTTTGGGTCATCAGTCCCAGTCCTTCACGACTACAAACAACTATGTAATAAGCAACCCTAGAAGGAAAGAGAATACTACCCAAACACTTAGTAAACTTTTGGCTGCTCCAGTGAAAAGCCACAGAAGTCTGGACGCATTACTGGAACAAAGAAGATCAGTAAAATGTTTTTCAATAGTTCAAACACTTATCAAAAATATTCCTATGCAAAAAATATAGATGGGACAGATCAAATTCTTCAGCAGCAGAAGGGCAGCACAGAAAAGGAATGGGGGAAAGAAAACAAAAAAAGAAGAAACCAAGTAGTCCTCAGAAATCATTAAAAAAACATACAAAAGTGTGTTTTAGATATTAAGATACTAACTTACAAATAGTTTAGAAAAGATAAAACAGTGTTTTAATTTATAATATTAAAGCAGAACACAAATCAAAATACATGATAGTAAAAGAAAAAGCTTACTCTTAAGGTCGAATGTATAGTGACAAGCACCTACACATTTAAGAAAAAACAGTAAAAGCTCGCTGTTCCACGACTGATTACAAGTATTTTGCTGTTGCCTGTTATTGTCAATACTAAATAATAAAGTTGTCCTTTAAATAATATGCTTTTAGGCTATTGACTGCTGAATGTCTTAGTACTCCACATCCTGGTAACTACATTTTCTTCCAAATTAAGGTCAACTATAGCAGCCACAGGTAGCTATCTCTACCCAAAGGATAAAGTTTCAGTATTTTCCCCACTGTAGGTGGGGAGAATAATCTCAGAGCTGAAGTTCCTCACAATTTATTTGAATAAGGTAGCTGGGGAGTCAAATTTTTCCATGCGTGCTACACTACTGCAAATCAGGCAGAATACCCAAACAGATGTGCAGCTTTTACACAGTTAGTAAGAATGGCATACTATATTGTCACACCTTAAACTACTTAATTGCTAAAAAGTATATCTTCTGTTTTGTTTATAGAAATAGAAGACAGTAAAGAAGAAATCAAACTGTTATGAATCCCATAAAAGACAGTTACTACAAATTCAGTGAAGTTCTTCCTAGAGCTTAACCTAGATTGAAATAACCCCTAAAAAGAACTGAAAATCAGGAACTACCACTACACTACACAAGTGTTTTCATATCAGAGTAAACTCTATCAGATCTGCAGACAGAGGAAATCAAAGTGTGAGATCTATTATGAGCAATTCTAAAAAAATTTTTTTTTTTTTTAAAACAGTAGTAGTAACAAGGTCACAAATTCAGTGCATGGATGGTAAATAAGCATTTTGCGGTCATGAACTGTACTGGTGATGGCATTTACACACTCTTTTTTGCATAGAAAAGAAATAACAGGCATAACGGTAACAGCCACCTGGTATTTCGACCCTGCTTGGAAACTCATGGACAGAAGTTGCAAGATTTCCTTCAGCAAAATACATTGGTTTAGCTCTTCCTTTTTATGACAAGGTTAAACTTTCATGTAGCTTTCCAAGTGGCAATACAAAGTAGCACAATACTGAATTTAGAACAATTACATAGAGGCCTAATTTAGAAAAACAGGAAGTTGTTACATGTCTGCATGAAATACAATGCTTTAAAGATTCAATTTCTGAATCCAACTTATTTATACAAAACCTTCAACAAGCATCATAATACACAGTGCCAACATCTATATGCAAGGACCAAAGATATGAAATCAGATTTCAGTACAGTTTAAGGCAAATATTGATTTAACATTTCTGACAGCATAGTGTCCCACATAAATTCAACCTTTTAGATCTCTGTCCTTTCAAAACTCATACTTTCAAATCGTTCTTCAAGCACATCAGTGTCTTCATCACTGTCCTTACTACTTAAGTTTGCATCAAAATCCAGCTCATCGTCCAACTCCCTGCTCTCTTGGCCACTTTTAGTAGTCACAGTCTCAGTTCTGTCTTGTCCTTTATCAATCCTGCAGGAAGAAAGAGGATGTTGCTACCACCCACTTCTGGATTTTTTTTTTCTTTTACAAAAGAATGGGATGGAGAGTAGAATATTCTACTAGGGATGGAAGGGGGCGGGAAGTAGAGAAGAGGAGAGGGACAATAACCTAAAGTTCCTTTCATGTTGAATAGGAAAGCCATAAAAGACAATAACGGAAAAAGAGTCTGTGAAGAAACAAAAAATGTAAGCGAACAGTTTGACCAAATAAGCAACAGCTGGCCAGTTGTCACTAACTAGTAAATTAATATAGGATGCTCAAAAAAACAGAGATCAAAAAAGCCAAAAGCATGCTAAATATATGAGGTAATTCTGCTCAGTATTAGCCCTTGTTTAGTTTTTCTGTTCACTAGTAACTGAATTATCAAGTGATAGACAAAATGCAAACAGTAAATTGGCTTATGCATATTTGATGGTGCTTTAGACCAAAATCCATTTTGAAGTGCTTTGTTCCTAAGGAAGGTATTCAATTGGTATTAAAGTGCCTTAACCAAGAAAGACTTTGTTTTTGTTTTTCCCAGCCCCACTAACATCAATAGGCATTGCATCCCCCATTTCAGCAGAAGAAAGTGATGGTAATGACTCCTAGTGATTCCTGTCAGGATTATTCAGAATATGGCATGAAGTACAAGAGCTTCTTGGCAGTTTCCCAGAAAGCTTTATTAAAAGGGGAAGAAACAGTGCAGTACTGAAACTATGTAACCTACAAACTACTTACGGAATTACTATTTCTTCTTTTTTTCCACATTTAGCACAGATCTCTAGTTTACCAGCACAGGGTCGACAAATACTATGGTATGGATCTTTTACAGTCTTCTGGAGGCACTTCACACTGTGTGTGAGAGAAAGAAAACATGATTGAAAAAATATTTGTGGACATTTGTTGAACATTATGTATTCAAAGACAATACAGGTGTACTCTACAAAGGAGGAACAACATTTTATAGGCCAGTTTCATATGAAACATTTAGTGTTTTAAAAAAACAGCACTACCAAAATGACTGCCTGTCTTACCTCTTCTTTAACTTTTTCGGGAAGAATTATTAAAACAAGAAGTGATGTAGAATCATAAAATCACTAATTTTTATATTTAAAGTAACAAAAGACACTTTACAATTCATTTCAGTAGGTAGTTTTACTTTAAAAGCTACATACTTTTTTCTGGTCCACCAATAGAATAAAACAAGAGTATGGTATGAAAAGGTGCATGCATTTTAGAAGTACAAAGCTTTTGATTCAAACACCACGATGTTGTCTTCTTCCTTATCTCAGAGTCTAAAGAGAGACACTGTTGGACTTTGTTTATGAATACAGGCCTGCACAGAATTGTATTCTGCACAAGCCCAACATAATTATGTAAAGTTTTTTTGCTATTATTTTTAAAGATGTGATAAAATTCTGTAAATTAAGTCAATTTTAAAATTCTATGCTGTAACATTCAGCTGACATTTAGAAAGCCTTGTATTTTTGGAGAACATAACTGTATATCCCATGTAATGCAGCTGCCTTGAAGTCACTCTTTTATGTTCCTCAGGCACTCAAAAGGCTGTGTAGAAAGACTTAGGATACAGTTCTGAACAGTGGATTTGCAGACTTGGCTAAAACAGACAGAAGGAAAATATCAAGTGGTTTTGCATGCCTTATAAGGACAGATGCCCTAACTAACATGTAGTTAAACAGAAATTTTTACTTTCTTAAATCCCTGTCTTACATACTATCACTTTCTCCTTACTGTCTTCATCTAGATTCTGCTGATCTTTCATTATTAAGATGTACATACCTAACTCCTTAAGAAGCTGTAAAATCACAAGAATTACTGTAGACACATTTAACAAAAGCAAAGTCTGAACTGCCTAGCGTTTCTGGTCTTCCCTTTTCCCCACAGAAATGCTACAGTTAGATGCCACTGGAAATAGCAACATAGTTTGATTTAGTTTGGGTTTTTTTTTTTGTCTTCTATGATCAGTTGCATTAGTATTAAAAATTAACATCTACAGCTATGTCACATCAAGCACTGGCACTATCAATGCAAGGTGGATAGCCTTTTTTTCTAAAAGAGTTTAATTGCAATAATTAAACACTTGACATAGAAGTAAACTAGGGGTAACTTGTGGCTATACCAACAATCATAATTTTGAGGATGTTAAAAAACTAAAAATAAGCTAAGGTATAGAAAAGTCCTCCATTCCCATTATCTGTGATGTGAAGAATTAATTTTTCTTGATAATAATAATGGTTTTAATGTTTATAATGTGTTTACTTCTCCTAGAGGCTTCACACATTGAAAGTCTTCATAATTTTGTCCTTTCAGAATAGTGGCACATTGCACTACTGTAGGCTGGGCTAGAAACCACCATCTGTAGAGCTGAAATCATTTGCAGCCCAATTTACTTGTCCAAAAAACATGCTGTAAAACATCACATATTCTGCCATAAGCAGCTGTCCCACAATGTCACTTCTTCTATTTCCAATGCTGATTTACATACTTTTTTGCCTCTTTTTCCTTTGACAACAGGCAAAGACGAAGCAAAAGAACCAGATCCATCACCAAAGGATTTGCTCATGACTTCTAAATGGAAAGCACACAGTCATTCAAGAAAAAGTTAAAGAAGAGAAATACCAACTTCAACCATGGTGAACAGAACCCAGAATGTTTATTTTCAGAACCAGTGAGGCTTCTACCTAATCTATTTTTTTTTTACATGAAAGCATGAAATTGCTTACTAAAACCAAAATACTTGCTCCATGTAGTTTCATATTAAAAAGTAAGACTTCTCACAAGTGGGGGATATAGTATGAACAAACATTCCTTCCCTTTTAACCGACTGAATATCAAAATAAAATATCCTATCATTCATGGAACTGCACACATACATTTACAGAACCCTTTCAAGCTGTTCATAAGTATTTTAGAAGTATGTAATTCAACACCCAGAAACACAAACTACAGTGACAAAACTGCCTGAATCATACGCAATGGCCCAGCTGCAGCTCCTTTATGTGTTTCATTCTTGAAACACTGGCTGTGTCTGCTGCCACAGAGTAAGAACCTCTGCAGCTGAGCAAGAAGAGAGAGCATCCACTTCAGAAAATTAATCTACCATAAACCTAGACATTATTTTAAGATACTTGGGGTTGTATTTTAAGAGAGTTGGGCTTGTTCAGCCTGGAGAAGAGAAGCCTCTGGGATACCTTACAGCAGCCTTACAGTACCTAAAGGGGACCTAAAAGAAATCTGAATAGGGACTTTTTACAAGGGTTGGAGTGACAGGACAAGGGGGAATGGCTTTAACCTGTCAGAGGGGAGATTTACATTAGATATGAGGAAGAAGCTTTTCACTGTGAGGATGGTGAGGGCCTGACACAGGCTGCCCGGGGGAGCTGTGGCTGCCCCATCCCCAGCAGTGGTCGAGGCCAGGTTGGATGGGGCTTTGAGCACTTGGTCTAGTGGAAAGTGTCCCTCCCCATGGCAGGGAGGTTGGAACTAGATGATACAGACCAAGACCCCTTCCAACTGTTATGTACTTATCCAAAACCATGTAATACAGAACTTCATGCAAATAATGCTAAATGTTTAATAATTAGGATTATAGTTTCATGTACAAAAAGAAAGAATATACCAAGAGGTAATGAAATGCATGTATTGCAAACATTTTGTAAGACTTGAGGCCTTTAACACTGAGAACAATATTGCTGATGAGTTTTGATATGACACAAAACTAAAGCCTTCCTCTCCTCCCTTCCTCCTACACAGTCTTTGTGAACTACAAAAGTTAAGATATGTTCAGATACCTCTAGTACCGACTTGCAACGATGCCTTAGAATATTGTGTTACAACTGGTTCGGATTTGACTTTTTTTCAGGAGGACACACTGACAGTTTTGGAAACTTACAGGTCCACAGTTCAAGCATTTTAACAGCTAAGAGGAAGCAGCTGCTTGCCCATATTTTCTTTTCAAAAGTTTAAGATAAAAGACTAGTGAGTTAGAAAATTACATATTAGAAAATACATATTGTCATTGCAAACTCCAAATTTGAAGAATGTCATATACTACTTGCAAGTTTCCAAAACTAGAATATTTCCAAAGAAAGTCCACAAGCTACACTATCAGTGATTAACACAAAGTATCTTAACTTACCATTTTTTAGGCTTTGTTAGTGGTTTGTACTTGTTGAATTTTACCCGCCACTCCAAGATACCTTTGCAATGCTGACACACTCCATCATGAAGCTTAGCATTTATTTTCTGAATAAATAAAAAGAAATAAAAATGAGAATTATTTTAAAAATTCATAATTTTATTAATAAAATCTTCCTTAGAAAGCATTTCCACCCATCACGTGATTAATCTGGCATTTAAAAAGACATTTTTTTTCATATCAACATGAGCATTTCATATGCTCTTACTGTTAGCAATTTTCTTCAGTGGAAAGAGTACTGAGGTAACCTTTTACCTCGAAGTAGCCTTCATTATTTTTATCATAAGTTTAACACTGTTAGTAGTAGTACTTATTCGTGTTATTATATTGTTGGTAATAGATAATTATAGATATTTTAGTATTATTTTTTCATTTATAGAGATTTTATAGAACAGATTTAAGTAGAAATTAGCCCTGAAATACGCAGGTTTCATCCAAAGAAGAAAACCTGCAAAACTTAACATTTAATTTGTATTGCTCAAGCTACCATTATGCTACCTACTCTGGGTAATAAGTGTTAGGATTTTTCTTCTCAGAAGACAATGGAGTAAAATCCATGTTATTTGCGGTCAAATCATTTAATGTCTCTCTCATCATAAACTTCATTTATGAAAAAGCAACCCATTTTTGCACTCAAGTATATCAGATAAAATCTGCAAAATGGTCACTTAAACTATGGTGTATTTTTAAGACAATGTGAACAACATTTTCTTGAACATTTTGTACTAAGTTTTCTCAGGTATACAAAACATCAACTGGCCAGTATATTTGCACAAGAGGAGTAATTCTGGGATGGGAAGCAGTACCCAAACCACACTGTTACTATAAATAACAAGCAACATATACTTACACATTCAACCCACTTGTTCTCCACTTAAAAATGCCAGCAGTAACTACCTATCATATGGGGGTTTGTGTACATTCAGAACTTTGGAAATAAAAATTTTGTCATTATAAAGTACATATATATATATATATATAATCTATTGTGCCTTTCTTGAAACAGCTTTAAAATGGCTACTGCACCAAAGTTAGACTATTAGCATTAGATTATTAACACTAAAACACATCTACTTCTTAGAATACCTAAAAGTTTGCTGGAACAGATACTGCATTAATTGGCATGAGAGTTCATGTCATTCTGATGTAATTTCCTGGGTTTATGACACATAACAGCTTCTTACAACCCCACAAAGTCCCACTTCAACATACTAGACAAAGGAACAAGCATAGCTTTAAAAATACAGTATCTTACTCTATTTCAGAAAATATATCTAAGCTGTTTATGAGTGGGACTATACTATGGAGCTTGTTTTCCATTGTTTTCATTTTCAGTAAACTTCAATCTTTTGGTAAGAGTTTTCCCACTGTGTGGTCAACTGAAGGTGCGGCACTTTTTGGCTGGTTTGGTTAAAAGACAGTAAACTTCTTTTCAGATTATCAAATACTTGGCATGTTAAAAAAAGAAAGTAACAAGGTTTTGAAGAATGTTTGAATATTGAATACAGAAAGCTGTGGTTCTGATGTCAATCATGCATCATGAACTAAATTTTTACGTGGATTGGGTCTGGCTGAGATGGAGTTAATTTTCTCCAGAGCAGTCCTCACAGGGCTGTGCTGTGTATTAGCAGCTAAGAAGATGTTGGTAACACTTACTACTGCTCAGCATCAAGGCTGTCTCTCCAACATTCCTCCTCACCCGCAGGCTAGGGTGGAGATGGCTGACCCAAACTGACCAGAGGGATATTTCATATCATATTATATCACATCTGCCCAGCAATAAAATCTAAGACTTAGGAGGAGGGGGATGACATTCACTATTTTTACATTTGTCTTCTAGAGCAAACACTACATCTCTGTGTTGTGGCTGGACATCACCTGTTACTGAAATAGAACCTGAAGTGGCTGGTCCCTGGGTGGCACAGTGTGTGGAAAGACTAGGGCAGGTTCCTAGGGTGTTTATCAACTCCCGTAACCTGGGACTTCACATCTGACCAGGCAAGCAACCCTGGAAAACTGATGCACCACCTGATAGAAGGGTACCTTGCCTACCCCAGTGAAAACCAGCAGCTTCTAGCATTGTACTGTGGCCTGGCCTGTTCCCATTTGGTAGTCTCAGAGGAAGTTCACAGAATCATAGAATCATAAAATCAACTAGGCTAAAAAAGACCTTTAAGATCATCCAGACCAACCTGCATCCCAGGACTGCCAAAGCCACCACTACACCATGTAACTTAGGGCCTCAACTACGTATTTTTTTGAAGACTTTCAGGGAATGTCATTCCATGACCATTCCAATGCCTGACCACCATTTCAGTGAAGAAATTGTTACTAATATCCAATCTTAACCTCCCCTGGTGCAGCTTGAGGATGTCTCCTCTTGTCCTATCACATGTTCCTCGGGAAAAGAGTAACAAGTTCTCAAACTGCACTTGAAGACATCATGGTTGAGATAGGGACCCAAACAACTACAGTAACTGACCCAGCAGTGAAAAAGAAACAGTGGGCAACAACAATGGGACCTCACTTGGAGTACTGTGTGCAGTTCTGGTGTCCTCAACATAAAAAGGACACAGAACTGTTGGCACAACTCCAGAGGAGGGCCACAAGGATGATCAGGGGACTGCAGCACCTCCCCTATGAAGATAGGATGACAAAATTGGGGCTGTTCAGTCTGGAGAAGGCTGCAAGGAGACCTCATAGCAGCCTTCTAATATCTGGACGGGGGCCTACAAGGATGCTGGGGAGGGTCTCTTCATGAGGGACTGTAGTGAGAGGACAAGGGGTAACAGGTTCAAACTTAAAGAGGGGAA
>JASSUY010034907.1:0-22114 GCA_032466535.1 Forpus xanthops | reverse complement strand
TTCCATGTCCTTTTTATGTTAAGGACACCAGAACTGCACACAATACTCCAAGTGAGGTCTCACGAGAGCAGAGTAGAAGGGCAGGATCACCTCCCTTGATCTGCTGGTCACGCTCCTTTTGATGCAGCCCAGGATACGTTTTCTGGGCTGTGAGCACACACTGAAGGAGGCTCATATTCATTTTCTCATCGACCAACACCCCTAAGACCTTTTCCACAGGGCTGCTCTGAGTCTCTCTGCCCAACCTGTAGCTGTGCCTGGGATTGCTCCCTCCCACGTGTAGGACCTTGCTGTTGTCATGGTTAAACTTCATCAGGTTGGTATCAGCCCACCTCACAAGCATGTCAAGGTCCCTCTGGATGGCATTCCTGAGGCATTGGATGTCTCCAAACCCTTATGGATTTACTGCACATGAAATGTAATTAAGGCTAGTACCATTTGATGTAAAGAGTGACTGGCTTCTTCTTAAGTCTTTTAAAACATTTTATATGCTTCTTGTTTTGCTAACATTTCCTAGGGTTTTGATTTTCTATTTTAAAATTCAATACATTTTAGATTAACATACCCTTTTTTTTGAGATACAACCAGTATTGAATATTAATTCAGTCCTCCTTCTTGAAAATTATATAACCATGCAAAATAAAGAGCTTGTCATGTTTCCAAGGAGGCAAGCACTCAGCACAAGTTTTGAGACTTCACTCTATACTTCAGTCATTATCCTCTAGATAGGATATTGCAGCGAGCCAAAGGGTCAAAATGGCAAATCGCGTTACTTTCATGTGCTATTACTATGGCAGCACACAGAGAAACTTGTGCTGAAATTAGGAAGCAAGTGCTGCAACTGCTTCACAAGGTCTTTCAGTACAGTGAAAATTCTATAAACCCTTAGACATCATAAGATTTGAAGTATATTACTGTGTGTACAATGCATTTTTTGTTCACTTGAACACTGGAGCCTGCTTTAAAGCAGAGTTTTAACATAACTAATGGTGGCCCTCTAAATCCAGGGGACAACTAAAGAGTTTTCCAAACAAACATTTCAGAAAATAAAAATCCATGCCAAAGTAGCAGACAGAGCCTTTCCTACCATAACTCCACCTTCCTACCTATATTGCTCATCTCATTCAAATCAGTCTCCAATAGACATAGAGAGCTTCCTTTATTTCCCAAATACAACTTAAAGGTAAGGTAGCATCTGGCCTACAAGAGCATGAGGAAATCAATTTTTACAGTCCATAAAATACCAGTGAACCCAAGAAGAAAACAAGTTTGACAACATACACATATCACATCGTACTTCCAAATGCAGAATCCATAGCTTTCCCCTGAATCATCAACCCATCCTTTCTGAAGAAAATTACACTTAAAAAAAACCATTCAAGAACTAAACGGTAAGAGTATATTAAGTAATATATGTAGAAATATGTAAGCATAACAATATAGAAGAAAGGCCAACAGAAAAGCCTTCCTTTAAAACATTATCAATTTGATAATTTCTATTAATAAAACAGTGGGCACTAGCCCAGATCAGTGGGTAGACACACAATCAATCACCAATTTTATAGCATGGTGGCATATCTTAATATAAATCTCAATAAAGCATACAGAACTAATGCCAGTTTCCAATATAAACAGCAAACAAAACAAACCAACACTGTATTTTTAATCAGCAGCAGGTCTTGCTAAGTGTATTAAGGGAAACCAAGCCAAGTTTTTCAAGTCAGTAAGGCAAGAGAAGAACTTTGGGACAAGACAGTCTTGCCTTCCCTTTTGCTGTCAGCGAATGATACTAGTAAAATACAGCACCAATGCAAGCAATTCTGCCACACTTCAATGTACAGGGTGACACTAGCGGTACCATAAGTGAACAGCAATTATCCTATGCAGATTACAAGCATACATTATTACCATGCAGTACACTTCATTCACAGGTAGAATATTCAAATTTTTGCCAAATTAAAATACTGAATGCAGATCATTATAACTCATTTGAATAGAGATACATTCTGAACCCATAATTTTAAGCATCCTTATTAAAAGCAATTAGATTTGGCAAGTCTTCCCAAATTAATGTAGCCAGTCAACAAAAAAAAAAAAGTCATACATACTGGATGTTTTATCCCCACATCTCATGAAAAATTAAATAATTTATTCACATCTCTGCTGAAGAACATACTTTCGTTATATATAAACCCCTTCTTTTTTGTAAGTTTCAGTATTTGAATTTACATGCCAACATGATGTCAAATCAACTTACTTATTTTAGAAAGTGACTTTGCTAGACTGTATGCTGGTCTGATCTCCAGAAATGCTTTGAGTGAGTACCTCAAGACTTCTAACTGCGACAGTATTTTCACTGAAAAAAAAAAAAAAGCAGTGAATTTGTTACAGAATACTAGCTCTTCTGTTGTAAGATCACAGACAGCCCACTTTCTTACTTTTAGCAGCTATATAAAGTACTGTTAACCACACCGATGTTCGTTAAATCAACTCACAGCAGCACCACAATGCTTTTACAAAAGCAGAGGTAACCTGCTGTCCCACAGAACATATATAGCCTATTCTGGCCACAGGCATACAGCCGTGAAATGGAGGTGTGTCTGATCCTGGGAGGCAGGAAATCCAAAGCATTTTTCTCAACCCTCTGTCCTTCAAAACTGACAGCAGTCAAAGAGCATTATTCAGTGATCATACTCCATATGAAAGTGAAGGAGGAAAAAAAAAAATCACACAACATACTAATAACAATAGTAGAAATAGATTTTCAGTGGTACTTAAACTAACATCCCCAGCTCACAAATGGCTTCCAAGTAGAACTACCGCTATTACACTATATTTAGGATTTTGACCTTTGTAATTTCTCCATTGGTTATTTGATAAATACAGACTAATTTTCTTCAGCCTGTTGTGCTTCTGAACACGAGTCAGCACAGACATTTAATAATGTTTAGCTAATCCATTTTAATTTTCAGTTCAATTTACCTTTCCAAGGTGCCTCTGTAAAGACATGGCCTCCTAAGGTCCCTTTGTTCCCCACTCTGCCTTTTTACACTTCTTTCTTTTCTCATTACAAGTCATAGGTTTATCTTCAGGTCAAGACAAGTCACCATTCATTTTTGTACGGTCCTGCCAAGGTAAGGTTCAGACATGGCTAAGATGGTATGCTGAGCCGAGGGGATGTCAGCAGATCTCTACAAACGCAACTGATGAAGGTGGTGAACCTTTCTTTGTAACTGACAAAAAATGGCTCTATAATGTTGATTATGATCAGTTGTGCCTGTGGCTCTTTAAGAAAAAAAAAAAAAGTTGTAACTATGAAGTAGTAAACCCCAAAATTTAGGTATCAACAGAGGATACTAATCATGCCCTGAAGTATACAACAGCTCTAAACATTTTGAATTTAAAGACCAAGAAGAAACGAAGTGCTTTGTTGAAGAAGAAGGTGTCTCTGTGCAGTGTATCTCTTTGGCAATGCCATGGTTCTTCCTCACAGTCATAGTTTCTGCCCTTCCCTTTCCATGTGGGAATGAACACGATAACCCAGTGATACCATTGTTCAGATTGTCCTGCCTAGGCATACATGAATGCCTACCTTCATGATGACATGACAGACAGCCATGTCACACTTCTTTCAGATTGCAGCTTTCATTTGCAAAGAGTGAGCTTCTAGCTATCACAATTCTGAGGAAACTGCAAAACAAGCCTATCACTTGCAAGATGCTTCCCCCAGTCTGCACCATCTGAAACTAGAGTCCCCATGTGTGAACCAACCTATATCCTTGCACCTAGATACCCTGATGTGTGATTATTCACTATTTTATTCGTTAAGCTCTTTAACATAGAAAGAAAGAAAACAAGATGTACATGACTTCAGACTGAATTGCAAGCATGTTCTAAAACTAAGACAGGGTCATGGTGATATAAGACTAAGCAGAGATAAGAGGATTAGAAGGAGGAGTCAACATGATAGAGATGTAAAATATTTATATTAGTAAATGACTATGCTGAAACAAGGAAGTATGAATTATCACATTGTTAAGAGGGCTTGAGCAGTGATCTGAAAGACGGCAGACCAAGTATATATTTGCATATTATATATTTATATTATATATAAATAAATATATTTAATATTGATCTGTCTCACGTGTTCAAGGTCAAGTTGAATAAAGCTTTGAGCAACTTCACCCAGTGGAAGGTGTCCCTGCCCACAGTAGGGAGGTTGGACTATATGATCATTATAGGTCCCTTCCAACCCAAATCATTCCATGATTTTATGATACAGTTGTTTCCATTCTAACCTGCATTTACAGCACAAAGACAATGGTCTAGTGGACTTCAAGCTGACTTTGTTAACTTGTTCTCAAAAGCAAATCCAGTAAAGCTTCTCTCATGTATACTGCTGACCTACCAAATGAAAGTCTACACCCATCTTTCCATCATGCTCCATCAATTGCTTATAGCAAGCAACTTGCATTACCTTTGAATTAAGTGCCCTTGAGTGTACAGTAACACAAATGCAGTGGATTTCATAAGCGCAATGGCAGCATTCCAAACACACAAATTACATTAAAGTGCTCATATCTGACACAGCAAAAACTAGTATTACTGCTAGTGTAGTAATATGGGAGGATGGAAAGAGAGCAGAGAGAAAGAAGAGCAGTATGATAAATAAATAAATAAATGAATACATAAATAAATAAAATGATTGCAAAATAAAGGAGAGATCTGTGTGTGCACAACAGAGTATGGGTGCTGGAGACCAAACACAAGGCTATTTAACATGTTTTTTTTTTTTTTTTAACAAAAATGTTAATGTACAGGGAAAAGAAGTGAAAAGTTGCAGAAGGAAAAACCACCCAGCACAAGAGTAATTAAGGAGCAGAAAAGGCAGCCAGAAGACACAAAGCAGCAACTAAAAAAGAATAAGGTACAGAGGGTCTATCCTGCTCAAAATAATGTGCTTTGACAGTTACCCACAGACCACCTCAGGAAGAGCCTATTCAGGCACTGAGATGCACAGGAGCCTTGGGCATGTCTAAATTACCTGACTTCAGATCTGATAAGGCTTTTTGCATTCTTTTAAGTTGAGGAAGTAGAACAGGAAGAAGGAAAAAACCCCTTTATTTCCTAAGGTGTTGAAATACTTCAAATACCTTAACAAAGGTACAATGGAGGCACTAAATCCCACATAAGTGCAGCCCCATGTCATCTTTTCACACTACTCCCACTCCTTCAACAGTGTTTCAGCTCATGAGAAGGTACCCATGTAAGTTTAGCTGTCATTAAGGAATATAATATTAATATTTAAATAACACTTTTGAATATATTTCATAGCTCTACAAAGATCTATTTGGCTACTCTATTTCCCCCTCCAAATTTAAAAATCCTCATTTTTATCTGTAAATGGAGATACATAAAAGGATTTAATTTCACCTGATTGCCTCACAAAAAAACACTTTCAGTAGGGATGAGCTGGTATTGATCCTCCCCCCTGTAAAACCTTTTAAGTCCTCTTAGCAATGATTGTTTTGCAACAAATCCTCTGTCCTCATGCTAATCTGTTGCCCAATTTTAGGTATATTTCAAATAATAATAGTAATAAGAAAAAATACCCAGGCTTGTTATTAGCTTGACTGAAATCCACTCTTACACCTTGTTCCCACTTCTTAACAACTAGAGAGTTAAACTGAATTATTAACTCCAGACATTACAGGCTCCAGTGCAAGCCAGGAATTCAAAGCATGCATTTAACTATTTAATGATGCTAATTTCTGGCTACATACAAAAAAAAAATCAGGTACACTGAAGAAGTCTGTGTATCCCCAAACCACTCTCCCCCATAAAGCAATGAGAGACAGTATTAGAGAAGCAAGAGAGATACACTGCAGCTATTGACTGCATTGCTTAAAAGTGGGGTTAAGCAAAATGCAGCTTAAAGCTGTAGAGAAAAAAATGGTTTTCTTTAAATGCTAAATATTAAAAAAAAAAAAAAATTCCCATAAGCAAGCAACATGAAATCAGAACTATGAAGAAAGCCTCTCTTTTTGTTTCCATAACTTTAACTCTGATGGCTGACACAATTTAACATAAATGTACTTAATTAAATACACATCTGAAGACTGCCTTTGGCTTTAGAACAGAATAAATTCTGACTGGAATCAGCTACTCAATCCTTCAAATATTAACATGTTAAAAGATATTGCATCAACATACTATTAACATAGCATTTCCTACCTGAAAATATAGAAGGTCTTTTCTTAGAGCGCCTTGGATGTATAGGCTCGACGTTCCTGATATTTCTTTGAAACTTTCCCTTCAAATCATTTTCTAGCAGGATGTCTGGTGGTAGGCTTCTCCGTCTTGCTGATTTACAAGGAGTCTTACAGGAATTCAGTTTACTCTTAGTCCTAGAGTACAAGTTGCTGTCATCAACTGCCATTATTGAGCGCTAACTGTTGAAGCCACCCCAGCTCAAATCCAACCTCAACAGCCAGAAGCATTTGGACTAATGGTTGCAGACCCAAGTAATCTCAGATGTTTTCATGCTCAACAAGGCACTCATTGGGTAAGTTAAGCAAGTTGATAGGTGTGTGCTGGACAGGTGTAGAGTTACCGCATGGCCCCTCCTTGCACCAGTGAAACAGCACAGGGAGGAGGCAGGCTAAAATCATTCCTTTGAACCTTTCCAGGTAAGTAGCAAGTTCAACAAACCTGAGCTCAGCAGCACAATCTGTGCAAAGGGGAAAACACAGTTTAATATTAGGCACTGTCTAGAGCTAGTGTGGTTTACATTATACCAACAGCACTTCTCCAATCAGTTCATCAATAGTTCATTAACTTGGCAAGCTAAACAGATATTGCTAAACCTTAAAAAGAGAAAACAGTGACGGAAAAAAACTAACAAAAAAACAAACAAAAAGAACCCCAACGAAAACCCAACCCAGTCCTCAGCCGAGGTATCTGTCTGGGGAAAGGTACAACCTGAATGGTACACATTTGGGGTTTTAGTCCTGTCCTTTGGCAATGTTACATTTCAAAGACTGATAAATAGTTCAAAACATCCAAAGCACAAAGGTTTTTTATGGCCACAGTATCACTTTGGGGTTTCTTTCCTTGAGAAGCAGTAATGTTCCTTCCTACTGGGGTGAGAATCAAATACCTGCCAGTGTGACTGATCTTCTCTTTAGGGAGCTGCTGACTAATAAAAATAGGTCATTTAAATATGCATATGCCAAAGACAGTCTGTAAATTTTCAACTTAACTAAAAGCCAAGGTACTGTTCCTGTTTTGTTCCAGTTATCCTAGTGAAATACTTTGGGCCTCCCAAGGATATGATCTTACTTTCTCAAATGTTCAGAAAGAAGGACAAATCCTAACATTTTCTACGAACCTGCTAATTTTCTTTCTTGGATCCTACCGTAAATGAGATAAAAATTAATTAGTAAATTAAAGAAGTAAAAAAAAAAAAATAATCTGTTAGTTACATAGATTTTGCTGTTAAATAACAGTAACTTTTTAATATGGAAAAGTGAATAAGGAGGGTGGAATTCAAAGTAAGAGTAACTAATCTTTAAACTATGGATACCTAGGGCAAACTGATTTTAACACCTGAAGATTGAACTTGATTTCTCTGAATCATTTAAAACACTTAAACCATGAATGGCTTAATTAAATTCCTAAAGATAGGGTACACAATATGGCTGGCGTGATGATCAAGAGGCTGGCTGCTTCCAGCATAGTTTTTTTCATGAAATTCAGTACAAATATTATTGTTGACAAGAAATATAAGGTTCACCTACATACTTTTGGAAAGGAAGAGGAAAAATTCTGTGACTTAATATATATCTATATAGCTTTTTAAGTATTCTATTGTGCTAGAAATGCAGAAGGATACAAATAGATTGTTGGATTTTTATTTCTTCCACTGGAAATTTGATTGCATTTGGCTGCGAGTTGAAACTACGAATGTTAAGAATCCAATCTTGAATACATTGGACCAAGAAATCATACCCTACATTCAGAACAAACTGATGATCTAAAGTGTTTTAAACCAACACTAACTGTAGATAGCAAACGGATTATTTCTGGTCTTGCTGAGTATTGAAAGGATTATGAGCTCTGTTCATATGCTGAAATAACCTTTTGAAAATCCCACTGGACTCCAAAATAGGTTAGGCAGTGGGAATTAGGCTATAACCAAAGAGAATTTTATGTGTAAATTGCTCAGGTACTTTTTAGAAATGCCTCTAGGCCCTGGTCTTCATCATTAGAGGCCAAAATATATCTTTCATATACTTCAAATCTGTAGAATCTCTGGATACCATCCTTAAACACCCCCCCCCCCAACTTAATAAACTTAATAATAAAAGCCCCAAACAGGTCTGAGAAGCTTTCCTTGCTTCCCCTTCTTTTCCAACTGCACTTTCTTTTTCAGCTTTGACTGAAGGAACACAAAAACACTCAGTCCATTCCTGACAGACCAACTAAACCAAAGCAAATGAATCAAAAGCTTTTCAAAACAACAGAAAGTGCTTAAATCTGAGCAAATATAAATATATTTGAACCATGTGTGAAGGCGATGAAATAAATACCAAATGCAGGAATTGACATTTGAGGAGATTTGAGCTGAAATTTGAGGGAGATTTAAATAAAACTTCAACATCTTCAGTAATATTCCTAACCATCAAGCCACAGGATACTCTGGAAACAGCTCTGAACTTTTCCTGCTGAAACTACTCCAACATACATAAATACTTAAATATTTATTAGAAGAGTGACTTGAAAGTGACTGTCCCATATTCTAGCTGAGTGAAACAATTGGTGCACTATAGAATCTTACCTTCTGCAGCCCAATGAATATTCATGCCAAGTGGAACATTTCCAACAGGAGAAATCGCCGCTGGGATACTCAGAGGTGTGATAGTGATCACACTTTTAGATGTGGGGAGACTTGCCAAGGGCACATGTCCCTGATCCAGCAGCAGTACACAGGAATCTAAGAACAGTTTACCCCTAAGTGGCCTTCAGGTGGAAATACAGAAGACAGATGAAAAATATCTGTCACAGTGTCTCATCATTAAATTGCCTTTTGTAGGATCTGCTCTACAGCACATACATGAAAATTCTTTCAGAGCTAAAAATCAAGACAGAGAAATACTTGTTCTGAAAACTGAAAATCTTAAGCTGTTAATGTAAAGGAATACACAGCAGTAGAACAGAAGCTGAGGGTCCTGATGGTGTCTGAAGGTTGTTGGAGTGAGGTGCCCAGGTGCCATTTTAGTAGCCTAACTCTTCTAGTGATTTAGTTTATGTATCTCCTGTTGGTCATTTTCTCATCTTTGAGACATACGTGTGAAAAATTAAAAGTCTACTCCCAACTGAGATGACTACAGAATAAGTTATAGGACAATGCAAAGAACAAAATTGGAAATGATGGAGCAATAGGGACTTAGAAGAGATGATTATTAATTATAAGACCAAGGAAATAAAGCAGATGTGCTGAACATTCAGAAAAGATTTTATGATTCACCACAGGAAGAAAGGAAGAAAGAACATTCTTAGTAAAAATTAAGATTATTCTCCACTGAATTTGCAGCAACAACATTCCCCTCAGACCTTCTCTTTTCTAATTAGAGGCAGAAGCTTTGCACCTTTATAGATGGAAATAAAACAAGGAGGGGGGAAAGGAAGCATGATGGGTGGAAATAAACTTTTTAATTTGTTTACAATTAATCATAACTTTCCTACCGTATGCACCCAGGAATACAGAAGGAAATCTAGTATCAAATAGTTGGAGTACTATGGAAAAGTAAGTGCACCACTGAAAATTACAACAGAGCCTGAAAATTTAATATTTCCTTTTTTATCTTTTTTTTCTTTTTTTAAGAAGGATATAGCATAGTTCAAGGAATTAAACTTTATCAATCCTTTTATCAAAAAGTGTCATTGAGTAAAAAAACACCAAGACTACAACACAATAGGACTAATCAACATGGTTGCTAAAAATAAGTGTCACTATTACAGTACTTTGAGCATAGAAGATAAAAGAGTAATTATTCATGCCAATGGTGTACACAAGAGCCTTCAGAGGAGATTACTACAAGAAAGTAATTGTCTCTCATTCAGAACTGAATACTGAAAGCACTCAAAAGATGAAAAACAAAGCATGGGAATTATAATTTCACTACATTTTCAAGCTGGCAAAGGTTTATAAGACTTCAGGCTTCTCAGGTAGGTTCTGTGTAGTTCAGTGCTTTCTTACAATTTGGAAAGGTCAGCACCAGAATTACGCATTATGGTCAAAGGCTAAATCAGAACACCACACCCCTTCCTACCAGCAGACTATCCAGTTATAGTGTCTGCAGTTTCTATTACTATCTTTTTTTATTAAAGTTTGGTAAATAAAAGCCAAAGGAAATTGATGTTTGGTAACTGATTTGTGTTTGGATGATACTGTCTACTGCAGAAGCACAGATTTGAGGCTACAAAATTAGTATGGTCCAGGTCACAGAAAATTAAGTTTTCTCACAAGAGGATTTATCATTATCTTTTTGTTTAATAATACAGCAGCAAATCTTATTATATTTCATGTGCAGTAATCCATGTGTTATTATGACTGCATTAGAGCTGTCAATCTCATTTTAGCTGAGGAAATATTTGTGCTTATCAACAGTAGAAATAAGAAAAGTTTTCCTAAAAAGTGTTCTCAGTGTCATCCGGTGCAGGCTAGCTCAGAAAATCTGTAGTATGGAAGAAAAAATCCAATACCATGATAAGTTCCTGTCTGGTTTGGTAATTTCTGTACCAGTTCCTGGACCTTCCTACCATGCTGTATGTGCCAGAGAAGAGCGGTACATACTACCTCCAAGGGAGGATGAAGCCTTTTAGCCATGTATGTTGGAGGAACTGCAGTGTCAGGAAAGTCTGAGCTTTACTAACATTTTTAAACCAGGCCCAACTCAATCAATCAATCAATAAAGCCTCATGCTACTTGCCTGTGGTCCATGAATCCTCCTTCCTCATTGCATTAGCCCCCATTCTGGGAGGCTGCACAGAAAACCATGGCAAAAACCCAGGTTACCTTTACAGGTGTCAAATGTGTTAAATTAAGTCAGTAACAATCAAGTTGAGCATTCTTGGGTACTTGCTTGCTCATAGGAGACAGTTTAACAGCACATACCTATTTAGAAAACTTTTTCTCTTTTCTTTCCCCATAAGAATTCATTACCTGGGTCTCATCCCCTCCACCTAGCTGAACAGTCACAGATCTGCAAACTTATCCGTGCTATAAAGTTTCTAACCTCTTCTAGTTAGCATTTCAAATAAGAAAGTTAATGCAAGAGAAAACAGGGAATCAAAATCTAAGGAAAATAAATCTTCAACTGTTACTCTAAAATTATTTAATTTTCTGGAATAACCTGGTTGTCTTAATCCATAGGATGTGAACATCTGACATGTTCTCTGCTTGAATTAACCCATTTCTTCCAGTCTAATTCTATTATAAGACAAGAGTCCGTATTTGATACAGCCTTAAGATCAAAATACGTGTCTTTAGTCAAGCATCATTTTTCAGAGGTGTGTATAAGAGGAAAAGGTCAACAAATAACCAGTCACGGTCATACTCCCAAAGACTCCCAAAGAGAGAATTTTATGTTCACATTAATTTCTACCCTTGCAGCAAACACTTATCTCATCCAATAGTTCAATAAGGATTCAGTTGCCAGACTACACCTGACCTTAAGGCAAGCTAAATCAGAGTCTTAGATGATAGGCATATCCTGCACTACATTTACAGTTTTAATTTGTGATAGATAACATTGAATTACAGAAAGGAGAAATAAGCTTTCAGCCCAGACAAGTCATTGCCTCCTGCAAACACAGATGAATCATGAAGAAGATAATACAGCTTTCCCAGTGCTGCTTTCTGTGCCGGTATGCTGATTTTAGTAGATGAATATTGACAAGAGATTTGTCTGCATGTTTCAACTGCACTGTCTTTCAGCTGAAAAAAGAAAAGCACCTTTAATTTGTAGGCATGTTCTTGTTTGCTAACAACAAAGAAAATACATGGTTAAAGCTGTAATCTGCTTCTAAGATAATATTAGCCCCTTACTGTTTGATACGTAATGTGCATTTCCCATGTTAAGAGAGGAAGCTGACTTATGTCACAGCATTTCATAAGCAAAATAATTCATATGCTAATGTACATTTGTAGTAATTTCACTTCACGCTGATATTCTCATTACATGATAGCTGTCAGAGCCTTATCTTCACAAGGACTTGAAAGCCAATCCTTTTCCAACAGAAAACCAGTGCAAACCCTGGAAACAGGCATTTTCTGGCCAGGTAGAGAGTAGAGGCACAGCCAGGCAACAAGGCTCTTTGCATATAGCCTCAGAACTGTCAGAACACGCAGCTTTGCCCGGGTGGCAGCTCACAGGCTGGGCATCCTCCAAAGATCAAAGGCTGAGAGTGGAACTTGGCAGAATCCGCACAATGGTAACAACTGCAATTACAAAATCACGCTTGCTATTATTCCACTGCAATCTGTGGCAAGTAAGTCTTTGCTCTGGGTATAGTGGTAAAGGACCTAGAGGCTATGCATGGATTTTATTTAATAGGGTGTTGTATTAGTCCTGAATAAAACATGGAAGGTGTCCCCATTTTTCCTACTGCATTCTGTGTAGAAAGTGAATACTGCAAACAAGCTATGGATGTGCAGGTTGCAGATTTTAGAGACACTTTCCTATTTAAAATCACTACTAAGTGTTGATTATTTTACATAAATTAGATTTTGATTCAGTGCTGGATGAGATGCCACATAGACTGGTCTGCCTCATGGCAGAAACAGTCACTTGCCCAACACTTTGTATTGCTGGTGATACACGAAATTCTGCTAACGAAGAGGAAACAGGAAAGGCAGCCAAAACTTATTTTGTTCTTCAGTAAATCTGTCCCATGCAGTGTAATGGAATAGACCTAAATTAGGTTTCATGTGTCTTTCCTACATTGAAAAAAAAAAAATAAAATCAAACCTAAAAAAAAAAAGAACAGAAAACACTTTGAAATAAATACCAGACTGAAAAGGAGACAGGAGAGAAAATTCAGCTCTGCAGTCTCCTTGAGTCCTCTGAAGATTTCATTTCTCATCTTTTCCCAACCTCCATATTCTCCTATAATGCCATGCTCTGCTTGCTTAATGCATAATTACTTAACTTCTATTACATCCTCCCTCAATATTCATGCCTTAGGTCTTAACAGGCTGTGTGTTACAACTTCATGCAAGGATGTGATCTTGAAACGCTGCAGTAGTACCTGGTGAATGTTATCATGCAATCATAGGATACCAGGTTAGAAGGGACCTCAAGGTTCATCTGCTCCAACCTTTCTAGGCAAAGCGTGACCTAGCTAAGTGATTGCAAGATGTCCCAGCACCCTGTCAAGCAAATCCTAAAAGTGTCCCACTGCTGCACTGCCGGGGAGTCCACCACTCCCCTGGGAATATAATTCCAATGGCTGATTGTTCTCAAACATTACCCACATAAAAAAAAAAAGAAAGTAACAATATTACCAGTCTTTGAATCTGGTAAAGTTTTTTAATAGATGTTTCCTGCTTTGACTCTAGATACTACTTCTACATTTTCTATCATCTATTACTAAATAAGGGCAAGATTCAAATCATTCGACTTCCACTTCAGTCCAAATCCAAATGAAATCATTGTGTCCAAATCTTAGGAATCAAGACTGCCTTCTCTCCAGCATCATTTAAGTTCTGATCAAGGATGTCACGATCCTACATGCAATCCAAGGAGTTCTAACTTGCTTGTAGTTTTGGGTTTAAAAACCATACTTTTTTGAGCCTCCCAAGAATATGATTTTCGTTTCTCAAATGGAGAATACTACTGCCTCTCCTGGGACTGAGCTCCAGAACATCAGAAAGCACTACTGCCTACCCTCCTACTGGCCTAAGCTTCGTCTCTACCCTTATGTTGGAGCAAACTGTTCCTTAGATCCTCAACACCGATATCTGTTCATTTTCTGAAGTATAGTAATCCAGACAACCAGGAATAGCTTGAATCTTAGTTTTTCATTTAAGACAAACAAACAGGTAAAGTGCCTATGGTTTGCTGGAGTCCCCAGACAGATGAATCTGGATTTTGCCACAAGTGAATTCAGATGTACAAATCAAACTGCTTTCAGAAATATGTGCACTTGTAACTACTATTAAAGGAACTGGAGCATAGGCATGTTTATTGTTCAGCATCAGCTCAGAGTATGCTTGATTATATGCCTGTAGCTTTCCATTTTCTCCATAGTCTCCCCAGAAGCCCACTTCATTTTCAAGCATGGCATGTTGCACTGAATGGGAAAGCCACATTTATGCAGGATAATTCTAGAGTTCTTATGACAATACAATAAATGTAGATGTATCTCTATCAGTGACAGAACATAACTTAATTTTATTCAACTGATTCTTTAAAGTAGTGCTCTCAGTTTCTTCTAGTGATAATAAAGGCATCAAAGTAACAGTATTAGTCAAAGAAGCACACAACAGGTAGGGTGTGAGCCTATTCTTCCGTTTTCCCCAGAGCCAAAAGCAGTCTTTATGAAAGCATCTTAAATTTTCATCTACGATGGCAAATACATTCCATGTCCATCAGTCAGCAAACCATCCTCCTTCCCAGCTGTCACACTAGCAGAGGAATCAGAACAACATGCATATGTGTGATGTTTGGCACACAAAAGTTAGTTTAAAGTTATTTACCTGACATGCTTTCAGTGCATCCCCTTTCGTGGGAAGTGTAACGTACAGCTTTATGCACACTTAGACTTAATTTTTTTTTTCTCTCTCTCGTATTAGGGAAATACTCAATTAGCTCTCTATATCCTTGGCTGTACTTCAGCTTTCTCAGATGTATTTACAAAAGAGCGAGACCAAACAATAGGAAAATGACGGTTTTACACCTGAGGCCAGAGATCTAGAACCACAAGAGCACATACTTACCATCTACTTTGAATGCCTGATTGAGGCACAACCCTGAGGACATGAGTTTTAGCTTCTGCTACAGAATATACAAGAACCAGCATGACATTGCTGTAAAGTCATAAAGCATGGATGTGTAAATTATTTTTAAAACCTTCGGATACAGACACAAGTACAACACAACTACTTCGTACATGTTTAATTGCACAGTATTAAACTCCTATAGTTTCGCTATACTTTGCATTTGAACAGTAATGATAAGGTCCACTTACTGGATCTAACACTGCCATGCAGTAGGATACTTCCCATAAAGTAAGCATTTTTCTATGTATACGCTTACCACAGTGTTCTGTAACCTCTCTTATCAAATGCATCTTAATTAGTTAAAGTGATTACTCATACTTTGCAAGTGCTCCTGAATTTGAACTCCAAATTGCAAATAGAATCTCTCTCTCTCTCTCTGCGTACCTCCCCCTCTTTTTCTCCCATCTGCAGTACAAAAAGTACTGCCTGCATAAAATGAAAGCAGCTGAGAGAAAGTTTCTCTACACAAGTTTCATAAATGTGGACTTAGAAGCAGTGTGGAGGTCCTCATACATTGTCATAGAAATAAAGACAGAAAGCAAGGAAAGGAAGAGGTACCTGAATATTAAATGTAAATTTTATTTTTCCCTACACACAGAGATAAAAGATGACATCCAGTACACATATAAAAATATAGGGAAAAGGAAAGGATGTGAGGAAACTCAGGGTCTCCAAACCACAAGAAGTAGTGACCAACTGCAAGTAACTGACTGCACTGCCTTAAGCAACAGCAAGCACTGCTTGGCAAGCACAGGCAGGGGCTGAGCCCTAAAGCAAGCTCTAAGGTAAGTGAAAAAGTCCTGGTGCTTAGAGACTGAGACAGAAGAAAAACCCCACTAAACATGAGAGGAAGAATTATTCCCTGTAAAGACTTAAAGCTAGAGATATTTTGGGGTTCTCTTTACCTCATTTCCTGAAGATGTGTGAGAACCTAAATAGTTAAGAAGCACCACCTTTTAAAACAATGATATTAAAAGCTTCCAATTTCACTGATTATTTTCCCCTGACCTTTTAAAGCATAAGCTGCATGACAAGATGGCATCCAAATCATGCCTGAAACATTGCTCTTGGACAGGACTGGAAAAACAACATGCTTTATTACACTGCTACAAACCCAACATAATTTATATAGCCTACATACCAATGTTAGATTTAAGGGAATGTGCCTGTGCACTTTATATTTGTTTATATCTTTTTTAATGTGGCTAATAAAACTATACAGATGTATACTGATTATTCAATTTCCTATGATTATTCAGATTAACACAGCTGTTATTAATACAACAGAACAAGAACAAATTTGAAAAACATTCAAAAATTTCCATGAGATTATTTGTGACCATGTACTGGCCTGAGTTAACGATGATTTAGACTAATTTGACAACTGTTACTTTGAAAGAATGCTAGTAGATGAATTCAAAACAGTATTAGCAGAAGACAGTAATTCCGTTTCCTTTGCAAGCACCCTCATAGAGGCAAAATGATAAAAGATACCATGTGTTTCACAGATGGTCCCTTTAGGCATTGTGCTGCTGAAAGTGTGTCCCTGCACATAGCTGCAAAGGCCCAAGGCTCACCAGATAAACACAAAAAAAATATACACTATTGTACACAATGAAAATAAGAAATAAAGATTATTCTTGCAACAACAGAACAGAAAAGTAGAGCTACTTTCTGGAGTGTCAGCTGTGCAACTGGCAAATGTTGAACCTAAAGGACACAGCCTTATTCTGACTAGTAACAAGTATGAAAACAAGTGAGAAAATGTAGTGTTAGTGTTAAATGAAACTATGTGATAACCTAGTTTAAGTCAGATGCTCACTGTAGCAAGTATATTTTTTATGTTCACAGTCAGTGGGCAAACAGGTGTCTTAATCAACACATATTCACTCTCTCTAGAAAAAGAAACACCCTTTCACTCCTTACTGTCTTCTACAGTTATCTCTATACAGGGCTTCAAAACTGGGGAATTTATTTCATGCAAAGTCAATTAAGCGCTTAGAAAAAAGCTTGCCAGAGGAGGCAAGTCCTGCAACATTCCCAAAACAAAGTGAGATACTCCCACTGAACTCTTCAGTGATTCATTCCACAGTCCAGGGAGGAGCATGAACATCACTGTCCTCCTCTTGGCAAGTTCAGTTCCAGGCTTTATAACCCCAAATTAAGATGAGTGGCAAAATATTGAGGAGCAATAAATTATTCAGCTGGACTGTAGGGCACTTGGGTCTTTTAAAATTCAGATGATAATCCTGAAATTAATCAAGACTTAAAGACACTCAAAGACCCTGCAGCCCTCATGTAGCTCAAACAAACTGTAATTTCCTGACATTTCAGATTACTTTCAAAAGGAATTCGAAAAACTAATGCCTGTGATAGCATGGAATGCCATGATCTGGCTTATCTCTGGGAAGTCGAGTTGTTACCAGCTTCTAGGCCAGGCAAAGATGAAAAGGACATTCCTGAACACTTCTGTAATTACGCAAGCATCCAAGAAAAAGTGGTAATGCTATATACAAACCAATTATTTTCAGGAAGACATGTACTGGTAAAATAAGCCCTTCAATCTGTTCATGTTAGGAGTCATTACCCTTACGTTTTCTGTAGTTAGGTACTACTGTCATGTTAGCCCTATAAATTTAGCTGATAAAGCAACTGTATTTGAGAACAATTTTCAGCTAAAAGTGAAAAAGTGTGATAGTAAGTATCAGACCTACTCATGGTGTTTTGCATTGCTGGTCATATCATTTCTATCTTTTTTAGGTGGAGAAAATTACTTGGGGCTATTCTTCCAAGTATTGACTCGAAACAGCAGACTATGAGGGCAACAGCACTTTCAGCTTAGTGTGCAAGTGTAATAAATACTTTGGGGAAAGTGGAAACTAATAAGGAGTCCCAATGGGAACTAAATAATCTGAGATCCCATTGGTTCTTACACAGATTGGAACACACAGAGAAATGGGTTTGGATCACCTTTCAGCAGAAATGAAATTTCCAGATATGTTTCTCAACTATGACAATCAGGACACAGCTGTTTCTTATGGGAAAGTGAACAGGACTATCTCTCCCAACTGAAGATACAGGAAACTGTCTTTTTCTCTTAATCGCAGACTTCTACCGAGACTTACAGATATTTAACCTTTCTATGCTCTTACAGGTTAGATGAGAGGAATGCCACACCAAGACCTCCTGCACTATGTCATCATGAGTGAAGCACAATAAATTAAAAAGGATTTCCTTCCACCAGCAGAGCTGCTCTGCTGGGGAGGAGCCCCCATGTGAGAGCAGGGTTATCAGGAATGATGGGGTTTTTTCTGCTCTAAGCAGAGGGCAGGAGTAGGTCTTTACAGAATCATAGAATTATAGAATAGTTAGGGATGGAAAGGACCTTAAGATCATCTAGTTCCAACCCCCCTGCTACGGGCAGGGACACCTCACACTAAACCATGCCTCCGAAGTCTCTGTCCAACCCAGCCTTGAACACTGCCAGCGATGGAGCATTCACAACTTCCCTGGGCAACCCATTCCAGTGCCTCACCACCCTTACAGTAAAGAATTTCTTCCTCATATCCAATTTAAACTTCCCCTTTTTAAGTCTGAACCCACTAACCCTTGCTCTGTCACTACAGTCCCTCTCCTAATTTGTTCATACAATTCCCAAGCTCTATGTATTATTGTTTTAATTGGAAATGGCAAATTAACAGGCTGAACATTCTTTGATAGTCAGAATGCTGAATAGGAAGTCAAAGTAAATTATTCAAAGAAGGTTTATCTTCCAGTCTCTAAGACAATGCTGAAGAAACTGGAAAAAATGTAGTAATGAGATTGTTACAGGAATTTTTGATGTTTCTACTTAGGTATCAGATTTATTTAAATTGGGAACATAAAGCTTTCTCTCTCATCATGCAGCTCTGGATAATGTCACTACTAGACTAGAAACATCTTCCTGTCAAATCCTCTAAAGGCAGGTGTCTGGCAGCAGATCTCTGCTGCTGTTATTGTTGAAATTGTAGCAAAACTGGCAAACTTGATTTGCTACCATATACATCAATCCCCACATTAGCCAACATGTGTGTGTGCATATCTGTGTGAAAGGATGCACAAAAATCCACTGGAAAATAAATCCAAATCTTTCTGCAATCTAAGATTTTTCATCATGTCACATTCTGGAAATATAGAAAGTAGGTCAGACCATATTCCAAAATAGCACATCAGCACTGAGAGAAAAAGTACTATATCTTTATCTTTGGACTTTTTAGCTCAGTTCTCCATAGCGGTGGAATGGAGAATGAAAGTTTTTCCCTTATTGTACTATGTGGAGAAATACATACAAGGAAAAATTGCTTATACCTTTAAAAAAACCCAAATCAGCCACCTATATGGGAAAAATGTTATCTGTTTTAATCAAAGCAAATACCACAGAGTGAAACCATTTCAGCTTTATCTAAATATAAGCAAAGAAAAAGCCAGGAAGTTTAAGATGTGTTTAAAATGTTGTACTGGTTATGTATCACATCCTGTTCCTTGTACATCTTGTTCCCTGTATCAAAATTCTATTTGGTAAAATATTTACTTTGGAAATAGCAGCATACTTTCTGTGATGTACTTGGTCATCTTGTGATTTTTTTTAAAGGATCTGCTGTTCCAGTAAGAATTGCTGCCTATTTTGTGATATCTTACGTGCTATGCACTCCTACACAAAAAATATTTTATGAAATACCAATGGAGGTCTCCTGCATTTTATTCCCTGCTCCCTCCCCCCCCCACCTTTCTTTAAGGAATTAAAAATGTATAAGCAAAACCCGAATTATTTAAACACACATCAATGTAAGATTCTGAAGAACTCTTCCAGTATTAATATTGAAAAACTCCTTTCATGAACTATTACAGTACCTTCATATGAAAAGAATACCAAAATCCACTCTTAGCCAATATTAAATGATGCTTATCAGCCCTAAAAAAGTTATTACCTTCTTCAAGTCAATATCAGTACTCTCGGTTACAACATGATATATGATGCTGATCTGCTTCCCAGAACAGATTTCAAGCTAAAATACTGATACTACTAATTACAAAAAAAATGTATTGCCTTCCCCAAATTCCAAGTTTCAGTCTTTATTTGGATCTCTGCAGTAAATTAAAATGAATGTTTGAAAGGTATTGAGCATTGTACATGCAAGGTACAGGACCTTTTAATTTCAGTGATTTTTATGCAAGCAGCAGGAATTCCTAAAAAGAACAAAACTATTTTTAGCTCTTCCTACTGGTCTATTCATGCTCCAGTTCAGTTCTTGGACACCTAGCTCTCATTTATTCTCCTTTATCAGTCCAACCCATTTAAATATCTCATCCACTATCTTGTGAAGCACTACAGTCCATGTACATATGTGCATAGTTTAGGCAATTATGGAGTTAGACTCTTCCACACAGCCAGGCTTAATTCTTTCCAAAAAGGGAGACTGAAAGGGAGAGCAATTTCCTGAATGCATAGCTGCTGGGATCTGCACTTTTCTTTCACAGTCAATAAATTAATGCTTGCTATCACAACCTCACTAAAAATTAGGACCTTCATAAGGCTACACAGGCTTCACAATTAACTAAGTGAAGAAATGATGGAGCTTCTCACTTTGAAAAATGAAGTCAAAGCACTAAAATAAAACAAAATGGTTGATTTTTCACATTCTGTGAGATTTCCACCTTTCAAAATTTTAAAATTCTGACCTAGTAAATGAAGTGCATAATAAAACACATTTAATTGCATTCCTAGATTGCCACTAGATAGCTTGTCACATGCCTTGGTGGGTCTAAATAGAGAGTTTTCATTCTTAATTTCCAAAAGCCCAAGGCACAGAATTGACTTAGTTCAATCTAGAGCTGGACAAATATACCACTAAAGTACCAACACACCAAATAAATCAAAGAGCATAAATTTATAGTGCAGCAGAAGAATAAGTAAGAAGAAATAAGGCAGTTATTTTTATGAGTTGCAACAGATAGCATTGCCTTGCAACATCAGCAATTTCATCCTCCAAAACCTAAGAGGGTCTGTGGAAAGATAATAGGTCCCACAGACATCAGACTTTAGTACTGCTAATTTTTCTGACACACCACCAGTGAAATAAAAACCCAATACTTTCCTAGTTAGATGGAACTAAATCAAACTGTAAAAGGCAAGAGATTTCACAAGAGCACATCATGTCAGTTAGTCTCATCTCCTTTATAGAAAATAGAGGTCCATGAATATATTTGCTTAATCATGTATATTGTGCTCTGAGTTCAAGGACCTTTACAAGACATCTGCTAATATGCCAAATTCGTTTTCATTGGAATGGGAAGCCTGCTGCCATGAGATACGATTTTCATTCAAAAGCCTTTAGTTTAAATGCTGAGAGGCTGGATCTCCTTCAACTGTTTTGTGAAGGAGAATCATTAGTATAATCAGTTGTTAGAAGGCATAGTAGAACAGGTGAACTAGTCTAAAGTGGTCAAATATAATATTTTCTGAGTTTGTTTAACCAGGACATTGGAGGGAGGTCCTACAATTACAGTCACAAGGTAGTCTAGGAAACAGCTCTCATTTCCCAGCTTAGAGCCTGTAATTACATATAGTTGTACTTTTCCAGACCGGCATCATCATGCATTCCCTCCTGGCTCACGTGGCACAATGAAACGTGCCCAATCTTGTGTCTAGAGCACCAGTGACCGTACTCTAGACTCCTGTGGCTGCATTATTTTATATGGGTTAGATGTCTCCCTTACACCGTCCAGTGACTGACACAAGAATTTCAGCATGTTCCAATGATAAACCAAGTTGAAATGTCACATGCTGCTGCAGAGGTGTGTCCTAGAGTCCTACCACAAGTCAAACTGAACTCACAGGATGATATGGTTTAGGCCCAGCTGGTAACTCAGCACCATGCAGACTTCTGCTTACTCCACCCCCTTCCTCCCTCCCCGCTCTCTGAGGGATGGGGAAAAGAATTGAAAGAATGAAACTCTCACAGGTTGAGATAAGAACAGTCCAGTAACTAAGGTATAACACAAACCACT
>JASSUY010034906.1:0-11706 GCA_032466535.1 Forpus xanthops | reverse complement strand
CACAATACTCCAAGTGAGGTCTCACAAGAGCAGAGTAGAGGGGCAGGATCACCTCCCTTGACCTGCTGGTCACGCTCTTTTTGATGCAGCCCAGGATACAGTTGGCTTTCTGGGCTGCAAGAGCACACTGCCAACTCATGTTCATTTTCTCATCGACCAACACCCCCAAGTCCTTCTCTTCAGGGCTGCTCTGAATCTCTTCTCTGCCCAACCTGTAACTGTGCCTGGGATTGTTCCTACCCAGGTGTAGGACCTTGCACTTGTCATGGTTAAACCTCATCAAGTTGGCATCAGCCCACCTCACAAGCATGTCAAGGTCCCTCTGGATGGCATTCCTTCCCTCCAATGTATCAACCAATCCACACAGCTTGGTGTCGTCAGCAAAATTGCTGAGGGCACACTCAATCTCACTGTCCATGTCACTGACAAAGACGTTGAACAAGATCCGTCCCAACACCCATCCTAGTTTCATTTTATCTGTTCCAATCAAAAGTCACAAACACATTTTAAAAATAGCAAAGCAAGACCAATAATCAGTGACTTTGGCTACTGTTGCAGTGTGTAGAATGACTGAAATCAGGACTAGAAGACCACTAGCAAGTAGCAAATTAAATCCCTAGAAGTTGTGCAATTACACCTACTAGCTAACAAAAAGTGGTATATCTGCTACCAGAATCCCCAGTATTTGCAGCTTCTGTCATTATGCATCAGAAAACTGCAGTGTCCAGTTGGTATTTTCCAGAGGAAGAATGAAATAATTTCAAGCTCCCATATATTCTTCTTGAGTTTCCTAATCAGTTCTTGCAGTTCAAGAAATACGACGAAATATAATTCCTCTTCCACCCAATAAGAGTGATCAGGACAATTATATTTCTGGCATTTCTTGTTGGAGAGGCTTCAAAGAAGGTAATAACTTTTAAGAATACAGACTGAGAAGTTGGCATGAACCAATGCACCACACTAATTTTTAAAACTCAACCCAAGAGCATCACCAGGGCTTTGATTTGAATTGGGTCTAGCTAATCTCTGCACTAACTGCTCCCTTGAGAGTTTCATCTTATCGCTTCCTGAACAATGCTTGTGATCATACTTTAATAACCATTTTGACAGACTGCTCCACTGTCAAATCTTTCTGTTGGAAAGTTTCTCATTAAATCTAATCTTGATATCTCTTTTTCCAGTGTAAGACTATTAGCAGCTTATAAAACATCCATATGCAACTTTAAATAAATCTTCCCTGTTTTTTATAATTTCTTTGTACAGATTAATTAGTTTTCACCCTCTACTTACTAAAACTATACAAATTACAGTCCTTTACCCTTTCTTCATTTTTCTTTTTGTGATACAGCACAGTTTCCACCTCTATAAAAAGCAATAAAGGGTTTATTTTAAAGAAAAAAGAAACACCCATTTTATGCCATATTCCATTCATCTTTCAAGCATTTCACTTAGAACATAATTTAACTGATTCTTGTAAAACCATTATTCCATTTTTCTTTTCCTTATTGTTCTGGGTTCAGCAGTAGCAGTCATTTTTTTTCCTTCTTAATAGCTGGTGCAGTGCTGTGGTTTTGACTTTCAGCCTAGAAAGAGCGCTGATAACACCAATGCTTTTAGTTGCTGCTCAAATGTTTAGTCTGACCAAGGACTTTCTGAGCCTCCTGCTCTGTCAGACAGGAGGAGAAGCCGGGAGGAAGCAGAGACAGGACACCTGACCCAAACTAGCCAAAGAGGTATTCCATACCACAGCACGTCATGCCTACTATATAAACTGGGGCAGTCACCCAGAAGGGTTAGATCACTGCTTGGTCGGGCTGGGTATCGGTCGGTGGGTGGTGAGTGGTTGTATTCTCTTCCCTTATTATTTCCCTTATCATTATTATTATTCGTGGTAGCAGCAGTGGTTTGTGTTATATCTTAGTTACCGGACTGTTCTTATCTCAACCCGTGGGAGTTACATTCTTTCCATTCTCCTCCCCATCCCATCGGAAGCCAGAGAGAGGAAGGAGGGGAGTGAGAGAACGGCTGCATGGCATTGAGTCACCGGCTGGGCTTAAACTATAACAGTTCATTTTGGCACCCAATGTGGGGCTTGAAAGGTTGAGATAACAACAGATCTGTCTAATCGTATCTGTGATAAGCATTCATTGTTTCAGATTAACAGACACTCGTCACAATGCTGATTTATTTGCTCTCAAAATTGTTGCTCTTGATCCCACAGTTTCAACATGTTGTAACTTAAAGCTGGTATTTGCTGTGTTAGTATTTATCAGCTGGGGGCCTTGGGCTAAGGTTCTTGTTTCATTGTACTTTATGGTAATGACTTTCAATACAATAGAATCATTGATCATGAAACTGATCTGACTTGTGTTCCCAGTGTGGTTACCACCTCTATACTTTGGGAGGTATATAATAGAAGTGTTTAGCAATTACACATCTTTTTTTCCCTCCTTGAGTGGTCAACCTGTGAAGGAGACATTCCCTTACATTCTCAGCCACCCCACCAGACCATTTACAGCATCATTTGAGAGTTCTGGAGGTTTTGAATGGCCTTTGAGTACCCTTAAGAGCTGTCTGATGATTGTGATGGGGCTCACCCTGTTAGCATGCATACAGAGCATGTTTTACCCATAACCATTTTGTCTGATCTTGAGAGTTAAGCAGTTGGCTTTGGGCCTTGTCTAGGGTTAGACGATGATATAGGAGGACCAAGAGCTTTTCCCCGAGGCTGGACAGTTATGAGTGGCAGGGTGGGTGGGATAGTATGGGCAAGTATCTAGGTCAGTGGGCCCCTCCAGTGCTTTAGAACTTCACCACTGAACAACTGCAAAATCCAGAAAAATTAGTAAAACACTTAAGGGAGGTATGTTGTCATTCTGGTCACACCAGAGATAGACAAATTATGGCAGCATGCTGGGGCTTGGCCTGCGCTTACAGAGCCCTGTTCAATAACATCCAGCACCTTCAAAAGGAAAAAAATGTCCCTGGATCTTAGGACAAAGCATCAGACAGCGCGACTACTCCAGCTCCAAGCACAGCAGCTACACCAGCCCTAGTGACAAGTACAGTAGCTATTCAAACTTTGAAACAGACAGCACAGCTAATCCAACTGCAAGTATAGCAGCTACACCAGAGGACCAATTTGTGCCAATATTGGTTGCCCCTGTACACAAGGGGAAAAGCAAAAAAGAAGCAAGATGAAGAAACAGTGTACTCACCACCCAGGACAGCATCTGACCAGGAGTTATTAATATGTGAATCAGAGGAAGAAGAGGTGGCATCTTGATCCCGGACCTCAACCAAGGTACCGAATATGCAAAAAAATTTTACCCATCAGACAGGGGAGCACATCATCACTTGGTTGCTCCAATGCTGGGAAAATGGGTCCGACAGCCACAAACTAGAAGGTAGGGAAGCCAAGTAGCTGGGATGACTTGTTAGGGAAGGGAGAATTGATGAAGCAACTGCAAGAGAGAAAAAGTCCCTCAGCCTTTGGAAGTGGCTCAGATGGGCTTAGATTGGCAACATAAGGGTGAATTTTTTTTGGCCCGGTGGGCCCATGGCACTTCAGGCCATCAGGGCAGAGATGCAACATACACATAGGCTTGTGATCGAGGGGTGGACTTAACAGTGGACACTATTGCTCAGGTTATTCATGACTGTGAAACATGCTGCAATTAAGCAAGCTAAATCGTTAAAGCCTCTTTGGTATGGAGGACGATGACTGAAGTACAAATATGGGGAGGCCTGGCAGATTGATTATATCACACTCCCACCAACTTGCCAAGGTAAGGGCCATGTGCTCACCATGGTGGAAGCAACCACCGGATGGCTGGAAACATACACTCTGTCCCATGCCACTGCCCGGAACACTATCCTGGGCCTTGAGAAACAGATTTTGTGGCGACATGGCACCCCAGAGAGAACTGAGTCAGACAATGGGACTCATTTCCAGAACAGTCTTATAGAAGTTTGGGCCAAAGAACATGGCATTGAGTGGGTATATCACATCCCCTACCATGCACCAGCCTCTGGGAAAACTGAATGGTACAGTGAGCTGTTAAAAACTACACTGAGAGCAATGGGTGGAGGGACTTTCAGACATTGGGATACACATTTACCAAAGGCCACTTGGCTGGTCAACACCAGAGGATCTGCCAACAGGGCTGGTCCAGCCTAGTCAGAACTTCTACACACTGTAGAGGGGGACAAAGTTCCTGTGTTTCACATTAAGAATGTGCTGGAGAAGACAGTCTGGCTTATTCCCGCTTCAGGTAAAGGCAAACCCACTAGTGGGATTGCTTTTGCTCAGGGACCCAAATATATACTTGGTGGTAATGCAGGAAGATGGGGAAGTCCAATGTATACCTCAAAGGGATTTGATTTTAGGGGAAAATTCAATTGCATGCTGTTTCCTGCTATCACTTTTATAGCCCACCAACTAGATGTCTTCAGATCACCAGTGACTGGCCCTGACTTCCCTCTGAGCATCATCCCAACAAAGAATGAACTTTAATGAAACCAGATGAGTTCTGCAGTAAAGGAACGATCAGCATCAGCAGGCAATGATCCAACACTGCACACAGCCTCTCCTGCTCTGAAAGACTGTTACAAGAGGTGGTGCCTGACATCATGGACCAGGTGGACTCAGCAGCTTTATAGGGATTGGTCCATGCACTAAGGAATGATCTCTCTCTATCTCTCTCTGTGGATGCATATATATGTGTATATACATGAGATAAGAGTGATGGTATATTGAAAATGGGGGATCTGAGCATGACATGAATAGTATGGAATAAGAATGGATACTGTCCTGGGTTCAGCAGTAGCAGTCATTTTTTTCTCCTTCTTAGTAGCTTGTGCAGTGCTGTGGTTTTGACTTTCAGCCTGGGAACAGCACTGATAACACCAATGTTTTTAGTTGCTGCTCAAAAGTTTAGTCTGATCAAGGACTTTCTGAGCCTCATGCTCTGTCAGACAGGAGGAGAAGCCGGGAGGAAGCAGAGACAGGACACCTGACCCAAACTAGCCAAAGAGGTATTCCATACCACAGCATGTCATGCCCATTATATAAACTGGAGGCAGTCACCCAGAGGGATTAGATTACTGGTCGGGTTGGGCTGGATATCAGTCAGCGGGTGGTGAGCGGTTGTATTCTCTTCCCTTGTTATTTCCCTTATCATTATTATTATTTGTGGTGGCAGCAGTGGTTTGTGTTATACCTTAGTTACTGGACTGTTCTTATCTCAACCCCTGGGGGTTACATTCTTTCCATTCTCCTCCTCATCCCACTGGGAACAGGGAGGACTAAGGGGGGGAAGTGAGCAAACGGCTGAGTGGTACTGAGTTACCAGCTGGGCTTAAACCACAACACTTATTCATCTCCAATGAAGAATTCCTCTTGGCAGTTATCATTATTTTTCTTACCTAATTTGCAGCACCTATGCTAAGCAAACAGAAAAAGTCAAACAGAATGCCAAAAAGATACACATTAATAGACATAATTTATGCTGCCTATGAATTCCTTTAAGAACAGGAAAATGTTTTTTACAACAAAACGGCCACGTTGTTGCAGAATCCTGCAGGGTGGATTGAACTGCAGTTTTTAACCTCTGCATGCTGAATAAAAAAGCCAAGTAGTAGGCAGAGGGAGCAGGAATAGGAGAGAAATAGGCCTGATATGAAGCTAGAAAGGTGTTTGGTAGCACTAGTGGCTGAAGGCATCCCAAACTACACAAGCAGGCTGCCACCACATTAGTGGGCTTCTCCCCTGCTTGTAAAACCTAAGTACTGCTCTTTCTAGTAAAATTCTATATTGGGCTGGGCTAAGACTCTCTCTGTATACATACATATATATTTAAAAGACACACACAGAGTATTCTGAAAGCCCTCATTTGCTCTGAAGGCAAAATCCATTGCCAACTACAGTAGTCATGTAGTCATCCCCAATAGATGCTAGATTGAAAAGCACAACATTATGAGCTGCTGAGACTCTCCTCTGGGTGGGAAAAGCTTTTCCAGAAAGACTGGTTGGGCAGAGGTCAGAAAATTGGTTAGCTTGCATAGTTACCAAAAAGGAGCTGTTCAGGCCATTAGAGCAAACATACAGGAAGCATGAAAAGTATGTGGGGAGGTTGATATGTGCAATGAAAGAATACCATAGATGCATTGAACTTTGCTTTCCAGAGCAGCTGAAGATTGAAAAGGAGCAGAGAGAGACACAGGCCTGGCCTCATGGTAGGCATGGTAGACCTTGGTTTTCTAGAACAGAGGTTGAGGCAGCAGTGCTGAACACAGAAAGATACAAAGCTTTTGCCTGCTCTATTGCTAGTTTGGCACCCCTCTTTTGGACCTTTGGGTGCATGATTTTTTTTTCTTGTCTGTGGCCATTTCAATGTTCTTCCCTAATCTTAAAACCCCAGAGTCACAGCTTCTCTTCCATGTGGGAGGATTTCATGCTGGGGGAGCACTGCCCTCCTGCCTGGGGAAGCAGGAGCAACCCCTGGCAAGGCTTTGCCATGTTGGGAGATCTCAGCAGAATGTACGCAGGTCACACACTTCACTGACCCTGAAGCACAGGTTAAAGTCTATGCTATCCTTGATGCCTACTGTAAATAATTAACTCTTTTCCTGAGTTCTTAAGAACACTGGACTGGTAAGAAACTCCTTTATTCATAAACTGTAATCTATTACAGGCAAACGTAATATAATGATTTTAGTAACCTCACCAAACTCCATTCTAAAGTTAACATTTCCCTGAAAAAAAATAAATATTGCTGGACATGTATCAGAATTGTACAAAAATACCATTGCAGCAGGAATAAATACTCTTTAAAGTCACCAACAGAAAGCAAAGTCTGTGATCTGTTTTCCTGGGCTGGTCTCAAAAAAGGCAGTTTTGGCAAGGGTAGTTTCTAAACCAGTTATTTTCACATGCACCCACCAGATTACATGACATATATTGCTGCAAACAGTAGCTTTCAATGGCGTATTTTACAGATTTTTTTTTCTTTTTAAAATAAACACACTTTTTGCATTCTTTAAGATCTGTAAACACGATGATTATCCTAAAAGGTATGATAATCTCTCCCAGTGTTTTTCCATCTCTTCAGTGACTTGCCATGGGAGATAATTATTTGGCAAGCACATTTGTCATTCTTGCCAAGAGTGTCAAATATAGAAGTCAAAAAGACTTTGCAGGTTACTGCTCTAGTATACAGATTCCTAATGAATGCCAGAAGTCAAAGGAGCATAAAACTATCTTCACAAAGGCTTGAGCAAGACACAACATGAAAATGTCCCAGTCTTTCTTAAATATTTCAGAGAAATTTTCTCGCCATTATTCTTTTTTCAGTTTACAGCTTATAGTAAAAAAGACTGTAACATTTTCTAACTTCTCCTCACAAGTTTTAAGATCTCACCAGTAAGAAAAGCAACAGGTTATATCATAATGTCAGTACTTGAATTGAAGAAGTACTGTTCCATAAAGATTATTAATCAGATCTCAGACCACTGGCACTCCGTCTGTAGTCTCATGACACAACATTGCTGTGACACTGTCACTGTATTTCCTCACTTCTCCTTTCCTGTTGTTCATGCATCCCCTGACACACAGTGCACTCTATCCTCAGTTGCAATGGTACTTTTTATGTGGAGCAGCTGTGAATTTTATCTGGGAAACTGATCTAACTTGGAAAAATAAAAAAGTCAAAACAGATGAGAACTAAGAAAAATAAACCAAACCACATTAGTTGCTTGATCCAATTTATTCAGTATCCATGCAGATGATCTGCACTAGTGTATTTAAAAGGTGGTATATCTCACATGCAAAAATACCTGAAGTGGACATTGCTGCATATGCATTAGAGAATAAACCCCCAGCCTCAGACTAGTTTTACCATTGTCAGTTATTGCAGGGACAAAACTTATTGTTGGACACTAATGTTAAATAAAAGATGTTTCTGATAATACTTGTTTCCTTGTCTGTCCACCGAAGAGGGAGAGTGGGAATTACTACATATTCATCAAAAGCTAATATAAAAATTTAAAAGTCCTTTTAGTGTAGGACAGAACCGCAAGGCTGTTCCTTGGTTAGCAAAACATTAGTACAATTCCACAGATTTTACAGGAACTATTTTTACTGTTGTTTGTCTTTTAAACAACTTTCTTAGCAAACTGCTTAGTCAGAAAACACAGTATGTTTTTGTTGTGCAGTGTACACTCAACAGCACGGCTTCAGTGGAAAGAAACTTCCAGATACTTTTCCTGAAAGAACTTGTGTTCAAGCAATCACTTTCATGTCTGTATCCCATCCTGGTTTGCTCTTTTTTTTTTTTAATGTGAGAAAAGCCATTCAGCATTCTTTCCACTCTAAACCAAAAAAAGCTATGATGCACTTTCATATTCGGTTTTTGAGAGGAAAGGAGTTGAATGAGTCTCAGGAGCAGTATTTTTGTTATGGTGCAGGTTTGGGAGCAGCTTTAAATAAACAACAGACATGGCCTTATTTGACTTACAGTGTCAAGATTAAACTTCCTTCCCTCCTAAGGGTAGTTTAAACTACAATGAAGGCTTGGTCTCAGCCCACATCAGCAAGATGCTTATTTCCAGAATTTGCTCTCAGAGGCAGAAGATGTTATGTAGGACATACCAACAGCACAGATGCAATAGGAATAAGAAAGCCTGTAGGGATCGGAAAGGCCCCAGGAATTACATATCATCACTGGTGATAATGTATGTATGTATGTATCAACATGCAGTCACCAAACAGCAGATATTTACCAAATCACTCTTGCTATCACTTAAAACTGATTCTCTGAAGAATTGTAACAGTTCTGTCACATTGAATTTATGTATGTTTCACTCTGATTAACACAAACCCAATATTTATTCACCAGAGTCAAGAAGAAAAATACGTTGGCTGCTCACTACTGCACATTTGCTATAAGCAAGTCACATTAGTGCACAAATCAAGAATTAGTGCTACAGAATTAAAAGCCATACTTTTAAAATACTTTTTTCTTTCTTTTGGCAATTAATAGAACAGTTCTGTGACTATTTAACCAGGCACATTAGCTTTCTGTCATCACTTGGGACTAAAATAATCCAGTTGATAAATACTGCTGGGTTTCAACAGTTTAGTAGCATAGCTTTCATCTACAGCCAGCCATGCACAGCAGAAAGTGCAGCTGCCATCAAAGATGCCCTTAAAGGGCAGCAAGAAAAAAATCCTAACATCTTGCTTGCCATCAGGAGAAACTGAAGTTTTTTTCCTTCACATATTTATAGTATCTATCTTACAACTAGTAGAAATAAAGCAATAAAAAGGAAATAAAAAATGGGTGTTTAAAACTACCACTGAAAACACTGGTCAGACATAAAGCTGTGCACATTAACTTCAACCTTCTTCTGGTCAGCCTTCTTTTTGATTATCAAAATCAGTATGAAACAAATTTTTGTAGTTCTGATAGATTTGCACCCACAGAGGTACCCGTAAAGCAGGCCTTGGACTTGAAGTCATGGCTCCAAATGGATCTACAGCAGCTAACAGTGGAACATGAATCATAGTGGGAACAAGCCTGGCAAGCAGGAATGGGCTGTGATTTCAGTAACAATTCCAACACCTTCCAACAGCAGAGTTGCAGTCAGTCTACGTCGTTCTAGTTTTCCACTTGTCCTTTCTGCTTTATATGTGTCAAGGGCATATATAAGATAATTTAATTAGAAAAGAACATGATCATGCAGTTTTTAAGTTATTTAGGTTTGTTTTGGAATTAGTGTGAGGTGTCCCTGCCCATGGCAGGGAGAGTGGAAACAGATGATCTTAAGGTCCTTTCCAATCCTAACTATTCCATGATTCTACAATTCTATTTGGATTCATGCTGAGCACAGCAGAGTGGTTACCCATGAACAGTAGTAACACTTCAGGCTCTATAAACATCTAACATCTATAAAATTAGCATGTATTCTCTCTGCATCCTATTGCTAGCATTACTTCTCACAAGAAAAACTCAAATCTTTGGTAACAGTTTTCTTTTGGTCGGTCTCTTTTTAGTGGACAAATACAAATCAGTTATTTAATTCACTTCCACACTATAGTGTTTCCATCAGCTTATGTAAGCAAATCATTTCACATCATAATCTGTGAAGTGTCTAATGGAATTTAAATGCTTTTATTGAGATTCCTCAATAAATGCTTTAAATACTTTTATTGAGATGCAATTATAGGCAGTACTTCAGTATAAACAGTTATATTTCATTCTCCTTTTCTCATTTAGGAAATCTGATGTTTTCTGCTGCTTAACTTGACACATTGTGTTAACTTTGTTGAACCTATGCAAATTTACATTTTTTTTACCAGATTTTTTGTCTATAATCCTGAAATAAAAGTAATTGGTTTTCATATGAATTATGATCTTACTCATTTGTTATTCTAGTTTCATATTTCCATTGCAAAACTCTGAACCTGGTATAGCCGAAGGTATAAATACATGGATTGAATACCAACGATTGAATAACCTGGTGAAAATCTGCCATGTTAAAGAAAATAGCAATCTATTCTTCAAAGACAATTTTGCAAAATAATTAAGCCTTACTATTTCATAGTATATTATTATAGTATTATAGCATTTTCTCTATTTAATTTGGTTTTGCTTATGTATGAATTGTTTAAGCACATCCTTATTAGCAGCTACATACTACATTTAAAGGGAAAATAGCCTTCACGCCAACTTCTCTCTTTATGTACTCTATAAGAATAGCTCATATCTTCTACTTAGTTAAAAGCCTGGTTAGGACACAGGAGAAGAATAAAACATAGCTCTCTTATTTCTCTCTTTTCAGGAGTCTACACTGATGATCCACCAGCAGTTCATCAGCTCTTACAAGAGCTGCTCTGAACAAAGGCTTGTCCAAGATCAGACAGTCTGTCTAACCCATGGTCCTACTCATCCAAGTTAGTATCCCAGACAGGCTATCTTCTCCAAGGCAAGGCAGGTTACCTCTAAAACCATATAAAAGAACATTACTGAACACAAGAGGACTTTCAGCATCTTTTTGCAGGTTTGAAGCTCCACTTCCCTCCCAAATGTTCCTTTTGCATTGCAAAAGCCTAGAAGGTCTTAAACCATTTTCCCCAAATGGTCATGGGAGTCTGCCCCATAATAAGACATTATTAAATGATTAATTCCCACTGAAGAACTTTCCAGTTTGTATTGTTTTAATTAGCAACTTGGTCATGAACTTCTGTCCAATTTTTATTTACTTATATCCCCTTCCAGTTTCAGTCCTGAATATGGGTTTTGCCTGTTCCTTCACAAGACAAGAAAAATATTCCTGTTTTCTGTCCTGTGAGAGATTTACACTTTGTAGAGTATATAAAATATTATGAAATGCCGAAAGTCAATTTAATAGATCTGGGATATTTGGCGTACTCTTTTGATTTTAACTAGACAAAGAGCTTTTCTACATCCTCTCTTGCCAAAATCTTACCAGCAAATATTTTATTGGTCGTTTATCTCTTCCGTGACCAACAGACAGACCTATTCTATGTTTTTCTTAATTTCTTAATGAAAAGCAACCTTTCAATTTCCTGTGAGACAAAGGGGGCTTACAAAATCACCAAATGAAGATATAAACCTTCAGAATCAATTTTAAGTAATGTTAAGTTTGATGGCTTTGTAACAGTAGTAATGGAAAATTACTGAG
>JASSUY010034904.1:0-14710 GCA_032466535.1 Forpus xanthops | reverse complement strand
ATCTTAAGGTCCTTTCCAACCCTAACTATTCTATGATTCTATGATTCTATATTGAGTACATTCTCAAAACTTTTGTCAAAAAAGCCTTATTTCATTAACAAAACCCCTGTTTCTCCTCCATGTTTAACAAATAAGCAAATGCTATCAAACATTATTGCAAGTGCAAACACTCTGTCTACTTAATAGAAGGAATGCCTGTGTAATTCATCCTAGGCTTTTAGTAGTGATTTTATTTGCTAAAAATGTTCAGTCATTTGTTGCAAGTCTGCTTACAAATACCATACTGAAGTAACAGTGAATAGCTGTAATTTGCATTAGTTTAGTGCATCAGGGTAAACAGGACATGAAAACTCTAGTGAAAGCACTTATTTTATATTGTGTAACTGATTTATGGAAGCCTCTTTAAAATCCCGACTGTGATGCTGTAGAAAAGTAAAAGATGATCAAATAATTTAGCAAATGCTTCAATACAGTATTCATACTAACATAAGTTCTAACAAATTCTGGTGGATTGACTCTGGGCAGATGCCAGATCCCCAATCAGGCATTCTCTTACTCCCCCTCCTCTACAGGACAGGATGTAAAATAAGATGGAAAAGCTCATGAGTCTAGATAAAGACAGGGAGATCACTTACCAATTGACATCATGGGCAAAGCAGACTGGAGCTGGAAAAAAGTAGCTTCACTATGACCAATTAAAAGTTGATTTTGATGGTAGGAAAGACAGACAGAAACTAACAGCCACCTTCCTCCCACCTCACCTTTACCTTCCTCCTTCTCACTCTTTGTCCTTCCCCTGCTGAGAAGGTGAAGGGACAGCAGAAAGCAACAACATTTTTCTCCTTACTTGCACATTACATGGTTAGGTAGAAGCCTTACACGAAATAGAGCTGCAATTATCTTTCACCAGCTTTCCCACTAACAGAACCACCAGATGTTTAATTCACAATGGCCTGTACTTCCCACAGTGAATTACTACTCAGATACGAAGTCAGAGCTAGAAATTATCAGAAATTTCTAAGGGATTTCATTATTTTTTCATTTATAAATACTGTTACTGGAGTTCATGACCAAAGCAAATGTGACAGTTCCTGCAGTGGTAGATTTCTAAGTGAAATAATGGATGCCTCCTTTCTGAATAAACAATAGTGTATTAGTTTTATCATTATGAGTTTTGGGGTAATTTTGAACTCAGGAAAATTATTTACCATACAGCTGTAGTAATAATGTCCATATATAAACTGCCTAGGTATATTTTCTTTGCATAATGAAGAAAGTCAAAATATCCTAAGAACAGGTCTGTATTAGGAAGTCACCAAGTGTCTGTGCTATGCATTGATATTATATGACAAAGTTCTTCAGTTCTTTCCATACTACTTTATATATGTGTATACATATTCTTATAGTTGAATATTTGCAGGTTTGGGGTGTAAACCTGCAGAGCAAGACTTTCACCTTAATGTTAAAGATGACCCAGTTACTTTATCCATTTCTATTCACATGTGCCAGCATTAAATTTTTTCTATGCAAGTGATCACTGCTAGGCATAAAATGTTAGGAAAAACAAACCTAACTTTATGAGTATCAGTTTTTACTGTGTTAATAGAGTTCTTCTCACTTTACAGATACATTAGGAGACAATTTTCTGCTGATTGCCGCTGAAGAAACTATATTAGACCTAACACTTCTGATGAAAACTTTTACAAGATGTTGCTGAATCTTGTTCACTACTAAAAAGGTTACATAAACTTTTTCCTAAGAGCTGAATTAACACTGTTCCTGTTTGAGAGGCGTAGGCTTTCATTATCTCTGTGCTTTTAGGTTCGTTTTCTCCCTACCCTTATTTGATTCCAAGTAATCAGATTTAGCAGACTGCCACCACCCTTAGGTATTATGATTTGCTCCTCCTCTCATTTTGCCTTCTGTATTTTGTTATTCTGCCTGGAAGAGCTCTTTTTTATTATTTTGACCAGGATTTGCTTATGTTTTTGTCTGTTTTCAGTTATATTAAAGATTTATATATGTGAAGTATATGTAAATAAGAAAAAAGCATATAGCTCATCTCTGGAATCAGTACAGTGGCATTCTCCACATACACCGAAATTAGCATTTAATGTGGTCACTTGATTGTAAAGGAATGCATGAGATTAATTGGCAAAATAATACGTGAGAAGTGGATTAATAAAATTATTTTTCATTCAAGAAGGAAAGGACCCTAACACATCGCAGCAATTTTGGGAGAGCTTGAAAGGGACAGAAGTCTGTCAGAACAATAATGGAGTATGCTAAATACTAAGCCAAATGGCCAACTCTTCCTGGCCTCCACATGGTTTTCAAAAACCTTTTAAGCCCTGGACAAAAGTACCTTCAGAAGGTATTGTGCTCTACTCAGAAAAGCAGAAAATATATATCCACACACAAATTGTATACAAATGTTACAGTTTGGCTGTTTCTCATTCTCTTTTTGGATTCAATTTTCTGTTCAAGATTTTGCATATCAGTTAAGTTCCTTGTTTAGAGATTTGGAAAATATGTATGAAATCATGAACTTTCTCTTAAAGCGCTCCAAGATAATCAGAAAGGGTAGCTTCTACTCATTTCAGAGCCACCTTTTTTTAAGCTCTACTAAGCATGTTTCTCCTGAAGCATGATGCTACTGGTGTCTGCACTAGTTGCAGCAAACCCAGATCCATATTACTAGGTGATCTCACGGCTCCTACTTCAAAAAAGGCCCCTCTCCCCAGCAGATGTTATTTCTACCTTGGTCATCCTGAGTGGAGTGGGATGTACCAAAAGGGTAAGATAGGGTGAGATCATACGGACAGAAATCATGCCCATGGAGGGTCAGGGTCCAGGATGTTCATAAGGGTTGGTCACTGGGTTGTCTATGGTGACAGGAGGACATGTGGCTTTGGAGAAGGAAGGTACTCAAAAGCAACAGGGAAGGCTTATCTGCTACTGAGCCTGGATCTCTTTTGCTTCTTCTTGCCATTCTCTGATGTGGCTCCTACTGACTTGCAGTCCCTTCAATTATTTATTTTGAATTTAGCTTAAAAGCAAAAGAAAAACTGCAAATTTCATTAAAACTGAGACAAGAAAGACCCCAGTGTTAACAATGCCAGCAAGTACCTATGTCTCTTTGGAAGTCATCACTGAGAACTCATTTGTGTCACCTGAGTACTGTACAGGATAGCACTGAGCTTTTTGAAGAATAAGAAAAATTCTGTATGGATGTTCCTGCATAACTTAGATTGCAAAAAAAAAAAAAAAAAAAACAAAGCACAAACCTAATCCTTTCTCAGTTTATTCCCCTTTTTCATCTGAGATCTAGAGGAAGTCATGTGACGCCACTTACTGTAGGACATTTTTCTGTCCTGAATTACTCGAATATATATGACTAGATCCCAGAATCCATTTTGGCAATCTCATAACATATTACTTTATATATACATTGTATACATATATTTTTATATTTCATTTCACACTAAAACCAATATATTAGAGGATGGCAACAGGCTCACTGTGGTATTGCACCATGTCGTAGTTTAATGCCAGACAGTTTCTAAGTACCAAACAGCTGCTTACGCCATCTCCCCCACCACTGGTGGGATGGGGAGGAGGATTGTAAAAAAGGTAAAACCCTTGGATTGAAATAAGAAAAATTTTATAACTGAAACAAAGTAAATAATAATAATATTAATAGCAATAATAATAATAATAGTAATGATGATGAAAAGGGAGGTAGATAACAAAAAGAGAGGAACTAAACTCTAGAAAAACAGGTGATGCACACAACCACCTCCTGAATGATGACAGCCTGCTCCAGAGCAGTGCTCTGCCCCCTTCTCCCTGGCAACTCTGTTTATGTATTGAGCAGGACATTCTACAGTGTGGAATATCCCTTTAGCTAGTTTGTGTCAGGAGTCCTGTCTGTGCACCCTCCTAGTTTCTTGTACTCCTCCTCACTGGTGGAGCATGAGAGACTGAAAAAAATTATTTAAAGTACTACCAAATCAACTAAATCATCCACTAATACAACTAAGATGCTAGTGTGTTATCAACATTATTCTCATATTAAGTCCAAAATACAGCACTATACCAGCTACTAGGAAGGAAATTAACTATCCCAGAAGAAACCAGGACATACCAAAAGTAAAAAATCACAAGCTTGGATAATAAATGCTTTCTTGTTAGTTGATGATTTCCATTTCTTGGGTTTTTTTTTTTTTCTTTGTGGTTTATTCAAACTAAATGACAGTTTGGGACTCACAGAGAGAATGAAAAATGGTGACAGGATAGGGGAAGGGTAGAAATGGCCACTTAAATATTAATTAATCACTTTTTCTGACTAAGCTATAAGATCACCAGAGATGATCTCCAGGGTATTCTCTGTGTGGGGTCCACCCTGCTGTTTTGTAATTACATTACTGAGAACTCGAGACTTTTGTACAATATGGGAGCAGAATGCAAGCAAGTACCAGCAATCTCAAGTCCTGTTCCTTGTCAACCTGAGCTTCCCTTTCTCACCCTGTAGGAAGGGATGATAACTGAAGACAGGGGAGGCCTTACAGGGGATGCCTAAAGTATATACTGGATAGGGAAGGAAAGGTCATGAAGGCGAAATCATGTCTGTGCTCACAGCTGTTTTACTTTCCCATTCCTTGCACCAGTAGGACTCTGAAGTTCATCAGCTAAAAGCAGCCTGTTGGACTGGATTAACCATGGTTCTATGTCAGCAGGACATGCAAGAGTGGCATGATCATTAGCATAATCCATGATCATCTAAACCCTACATATTGATTTAGGAAGTTGTCATAGGGCAACCTAAAGCGTAGCATAAAATGTGATTATGTAGTTTTTAATAGAAGCCTTTGAGTTTTTCAGACATTGAGGTCGCCTTGGGAGAGCACTGTCCCTGGCCAGGCCTATGAGTGATAGCTACAGCATTCTCTCTTGTCACAAAAACTTACTTACCCAGCTGATGTGCAGGTCCTTTATGACGGGCAGCTCACTTTTCCTTTTACTTTATATCATCATGGTACGTTGACACTTGGTCAGCAGTTACTGCCGAACAGATTATGCACAGCAGCCTGTAACCTGATAGTAAAGCACACGTAGCAGTTACTTGGGAATATCAAGGCCATAAAACCAAATGTCCCCCCTTCCTCCTTCTTCCCACAGCTTTGATTGCTGAGCATGACATCATACAGTATGGGATATCCCTTTTGTTAGTTGGGGTCAGCTGCCCCAGCTGTGCCCCTCTCAACTTCTTGTGCACCCCCAGCCTACTCACTGGCAGGGCGGTGTGAGAAGCAGAAAAGACCTTGAGAAGCTTACATGTTTGACTCTATGTAAACACAGCTCAGCAGTAAACTAAAACAGCTCCAGATTATCTGCACTGATTTCATCAAAACTCCCAAACCTTATCACCATATGAGCTACTATGAAGAAAAACAACTCTATCCCAGGCAAACTTGGCGCACTAGTGAGTATAAAGACAGCCCAAGGTGCTAGTAAGCCACACAGATTGCAAAATTTGTGGGTAATATTTGGGCTTTGGTAGAGACCTGCTAAAGAAGAGCTAAATTTAAAATAACTAAATTTCTGGTATAAATTAGTGAATTATCATATAGTAGGCAAAGAAATATTTCCATCCCAATCCACTATGCACCAAAAAAATTAATTGTGCAAAATTTGGATGATTAGAATGCATCATCCTTGAAAAGCATGAGTATTTGAAGCACATCAGAATTTTAGCAATATCTGTATATTTGAAAGTATGTGACTCTTCTGTTCCACAACTTTCTCTCCCTTTTCAAACGCCTTTCATGGCAGTGTGTAGAGATTCTTAGAGGCTAAAGGGCATAGTGTATTGATGCAGGCCTACATGCACAACCAAGCCTATGAGCCTATTGTCAAGGACAATGTGTTCTTGAAGCAAGCAAGAGAGGGAGCGGGACCGGGGTAAACAAGCTAGCCAGACGCAGAGCAAGACACAGCTAACCGCAAGAGGGGATGGGCTAGAAACATCATGAGGCATGAGTTACAGTTTTGAACCAATCAAGTTGTAGCTGTAGGCACGTGGACAGTGTTGTTTAACCAATGAGTGAATTGCTAACTGCGTGTGAACCTTGGAAAACCCTATATAATCTCAGTAGTGTTGTGAATAAAACGAGCATTGACTGTACCTCTATGAGGATGTGTCTTTGACTCCGGAAGCTCCTTCACATCAGCAGTGTAATGTAACTCAAGACTTGCAAGGTGGAGATCAACCTTGCTACAAAAATAAGGACTTGCACAAAACATGAGCTCTTGAATGGACTTTTTATGGAACAAAAATAATCAATGAAAGAGGGAAAGTTAACAGCTAACCACAGGCTTCAATAGATCTGAAGTAGTAAAAAAGAGGAAGTTCTGTATTTCAAGATAACAGAAAACTATATGCCTTCAGAAAACAAGATTAATAATATATGAAATATGCTGTAGTATAGTAGTTACTTTCATATCACATAAGAAGAAAGCATAATGACTGTTAAGTTTCTCCCTTTTATATAACTTTAGTGGCTTCTCATTTGGTCAAAGGCGAAACTGACTTCATGGTTTGAAAAGCAATAGATTAATGTTTGTGAATTTAATAAATATGTTTGAAACGTTACTGAGTAGAGATCATGAATCTTCATTGCTTGATTTCATAAATTCCTATCAGAATACCATAATAATACTAAAAAAGATGAACCTTGTGAATGCAAGTTTTTAATGACCACGTATTTTTTCCTGCAATGACTGCATTTGAACAAGCTTCAGTGAACCATAAGAAATTGCTAAAGCTCTCACAGGCTTCAGACTTCTCAAAGTCCTTTTCATTCCATTTGAGCAAGAGCAAAAGAGGAATGAGCTGTAAGTTGTTTAAGTCCACATGGAAGGTAAAATGAAATTACCACTTTCAAAAAACCATCTACAAATAACTTTTACACTAACTAAATCACACCACATGGCAATGTCAGATTTGCTGTCTTATAAAATCCAATAAAAAAACATACACAGAAGATCACCTACATTTTTCAACAGTTCACACTGAATTAGTATACCTGTCTCAGACTAGCATCAGTCTGTAATAACCAACAAATACTTCTGTTTAACTTCAATAGTATACATAAGCATTTGTAAATACACAAAATGCAGTCAGTGATCACTGAGATCAATGCCAGTTAGAAAACACTGACATACTACATGTACTCTTGCAGTGACCATATGGTGGGATTTTGTTGTCTTGGCAGTGAAAGGTGTGGCTTTAAAGGCTAGAAGTAGATGGATGTTTTTTTCATGCATTTCCCACTCACTTTCTTCAAGTATGAAACAAGCAGATTTATTTTTTTTGGTTCTAAAAATATCTGAGTAGGTTAGGTGCCTTAGCACAGACAAATGTATTCTCACATGCCTTTGTAAACACTGAAGTTCAATCTTCAAAGCCCAGCTTCAAAAAGGTTATAAGGAAATGTCAAAGATTAAGTTTCAGAAATTAAACCAAAGATCTATTTCCTGCTCTTCCTATCAAAATGTGAATTCATAACTAGTGAGGAGAGCTCTATGGTCTATTTAGAGAGACAAGCTCTTGACAGGCCCTTGTGGAGTACCAGGCTCAATGCACAGATTGCTGAGGAAAGCATGGGCAAAGTCCTGGCCGAAAAGACTTGCTCCTTGTACAGAGCGCTTCTTGAGCATGGCTGGCAAAAGTATTCTAAATCCAAGGCACTAAAAGAAACACAAGGGAAAGAACAGTAGGAGTACAAACATCACCATCAACATTCATGTTTTTTTTGTATCCCTATTTATGATAAGCTCTGTCACAAATCACGCTACTTAGTTGTTGATCTGACTGGGAAATGATCCCAAACAGTATGGCAAATTTGCAGTGAGCTCTGCTGCACCCATCTGTAAAATAAATTGTAATTTGGAGTAATATGAATAAATACACTTAAACATCCTTTGCGCTCATCAAAAGCATGAGGCCAGTTCAAACCAAACCAAAAGAAAACAAAACAATTTCCTATTTAAAAATCGCTAACTTAATTCAAAAGGCATTTTAGTTACCCACTAAAATTATAATAACAAATTAAATATTATTCCATGGTGGTGCTAATAGTTGGTTATTGTCCATCCACATTAAAATCCTGGTGAGAATGAAACTGGTACTAAAAAATTGCTTCCTCTGATGCTTAGCCATTCAGCTTGCTCTTCCAGCGCTTATCACAGCTCGCTGCCCTCTACAAGGATAGAACAGGAGCAAAAAGAATATGAGGGAAAGAGTGACTGACTTACTCTGCTTAGGATGGTTTTATAGTTTCTCCTTCCATAAACAAATGAGAAAGAAAAATGCACTTTCTCAGGGTGCTATTTATTATTATAGCTGCATGGACAGCTTGCTTCCATCAAAAGATTTCATTCCCAGATTCTTGGTTAAAGATATTTGCTTCCTAGTCTGTGTCTTATACGAATTTTGGTGCTTCACTGAACATGCAGTAGTAAATTAAATTTGATAAATTGGCAAAGAAATAAACATCTACTCCTTAAAATAGAAAAGCACTTTTTTCTTGAATAAGTGTTCTGCCATGTTACTGACTTGGTCAGGCGAGCTTCAAGTCAGAGTGAAATCAGAAAATAGAGTAAACAGACATGTGACTGCTGTCTTTCAGAAGCAAGTTGTAAAATTGTCTCTAGTCATAAGGAAAAACCTCCAATCCTTTTAAATATATCTAACTTCAGCTATCAATATGTAGTCAGGTAAATGCCTAAAAAGTATATACCTACTTGCTGCTATTTTCAGTACCATTTTACTAATATTTTGCTTTTTCATTTAGTGTGTTTGCTGAGAGATTTCATTTTCTTAAGAGGCATTGGACTCCACTCTAAGTAATTCCAGGAATACTTTAATAATCCATCTAAAAATATTGCATGGACATTGATGATTTTTTCCCTCATTTGGTTGCTAAGAAATTACAGAAATAAGATGTTCTCTTTTCTTTTGAAGAAATTTTCAAATTGACTTTTGCTTTCTCTGAGTTAGTTAAGGAAGCTAATTAAACATTGGTACTTAAATTATTTAGTTAGTTAGTAGTAGTATGTTTCCATGCTGAAATGTGTCCTATAAGTAGTAATCGAATTTAACCTTGCTGCATTAAACAGAAGCTACTTCATTTTCTAGTAACTTTGGTAAATTTCATTAAGGTATAGGATACCTGCACACACAATTCAAAACCTGTTGCTTATTTTAACTTCTAGAATGTTCTTAGATATGTATTTGGGATAACATCTTCCAAAATTTTCCAAATTATGAGTGTTTTGATTAAAATTTGCAGGTTTTTCATATTTGCAGAAAAAAAAATTCCTGGAGCACTTCATACTGGAATAACTTCAACCCTATTTCACTGGTCTTCTTGCAAGGGACACAGTGGCCTTCTAGTGATATGGCTATGACTCTGACAGTGCATAGCTCCTGAACAGAAAATCTCATTCAGGAGATTTGCAGTCTCTTTTAAAGAACTATTTTAAAACCTTATTTGTCTTTCCATGACTGTTTTGTAGAGAAAAAGATTACATCTGTGCTGAAGTGTTTTGAGTTTCATTTATTTTATTCTTCTTCATGGAGCCTTGTTCTTGAAGGGGATGCATGTACTGATAGCTGGTGTGCTAACAAAATAATTTTTCTCTTTAGTCTCTTTGTTTTTATACATTTGTAATGTATATGGGTCAGTTAAAAAGGTAGCTCTTTTACCCAAGGAACAAACGCAAAATATTAAAAAAAAAAAAGAGAAAGATTTAAATTATGACAGTAGTTATAAAAGCTCCGCTGCAGAGCGTTTGTAACACATTAGCTGTTTTATAGTCATGAATATTATCTCCGTTAATAGCTGAGACTCATCCTACTGCTGTAGAAAAGAAAGTGATCACAGAATTACTCTGAATAGCAGGAACACATAATTTGATTAGATGACCTCTCAAAATATTAATGCATATTTTTCTACAAATGTTTTGAGTGCAAAGATAATTTTAAGTGTCCCAAAATGAATGACTGGATATGTTTATCATTATGTTTAACATTATTACAGTATAGTAACTTTATCTGTAACTGTATCTGCATTAGCAGCAAGGTTTTGTCTGGTGACAAGTTTTTCAAGTTTCTGTCTCTTAAATAGTGCTAGTACTGTGCAGGAATTCTGGTTGTCATACAAAATACATATGAAGCTTGACTTTCAGTAATGCTAAGCATAAAGAATTCTTGTTTTAGCGGGACCAGAAGTGCTCAACAGTTCCCCAGCTTAATAATGATAACATCAACAACAATAATAACAATAACTACAACAACAATAATGATAACAATGATAACTATAACAACAGTGCTGAGGCATCCAAAACCAGCAACAACAGTGCTGACACATCCAAAAAGAACAATCCTGTGGAAATTGAGGTAGCGAGCTCCTTTTTCTCCTCTAAGTATTTCCCAGGGAATTACCATGGTACTATTAATTAATACTTATTAATTTCTTTAAAATCCCTGAATAAATGCTATTATGGAATTATAAAATATTCCTTCTTCAAAGTATGGGCTTCAGCCCTTACTTTACAAGTGCAGCATTCTGTCTGCTTTTCTGCTGGCCAATTGCCAAGGAGGAAAGCCTTTTAATTATGTGCTGCAGTGACAAGGGCCATTAGGCAGCTTAGGGTACAGCTTCTCTTTGCAAAACTGGTGCTTCCAGTCTGTGGAGGATTATGTGTGCCATCTACTGCACATGAGTCAATTACTAATTTGAAAATTCAATGAAAGAAGGGAAGGATGAGCTGTAATGACATTATGGTAATTGATTTCTGTAGTTGAAATAAAGTAAGTCATAGCACTATATTCTAGAATTAGTGCTTCACATCGAATAGAATCATAGAATTGTTTATGTTAGAAAAGACCTTTAAGATCATTAAGTCAAACCATTAATTAGCACTGCCAAGTCCACCACTAAACCATGTCCCTAAGTGCTACATCTACATGTTTTTTGAAAATATTAGATGAGTGCCATTTCCTGTAAAGCTCATTTTGTATATCTAACTTCCGAGTAATGATTTTTAAAGGGTTGTCATTTCCTGCCATGTACTGATTACATTAATTGAAAAGTGCTCCAGTATCTCAGCAAGGGCACAGAAATTACACATGCATCTGAGCATGTTTTGTGTGTAAACAGAAACCTTATTCCCCATGATACTCATATTGACAATTATTTCTGTTAATATCTTAGAACATATGATTTCTGTTAATATCTTAGAACATATGATTTCTGTCTTACCTTTTCCTATTATACCAAAGAACTCTATGTGCATGTGATTCCAACAGAAATCTTCTTCCATTTGACTTACTTGCTCTCTACTTAGTATTCACCAATACTCGAGAAAAGAAAGAAATATGGAAAGAAACCATTTCCTAACTTGTTTTTTGGGTATCTTTTCAATATTTTTTTCACAGTGATTCAAACACTAAATTTATACATACAGTATTATAAAATAAAAGAATATGTGATCTTTCAAAGGTTGAATATTCTCTGGCTTGTGTGACAGTAGTAAGAACTGAGTGCATTGTCATAGCTCATAAAATCTTCTTGTACCTATTTTACCTATAGCTGAGACTTTCTGGTTAAACAGCAACTCCCTTGATTAGCTGCAATTCAGATATTCCTGTACACACTGTTATGACCCTGTCAGATGGAGACCTTAATTGTGTAGTAACTGGAGTTATGCATGCATAGCCAAGAGTAACAAGAGTCATTGGTATTACATTGGTTTATTTGAATCTTTCCAAATATTACCCACAGCTATGAATGAAGGAGAATGGGATAATCAAACAGTTGTTTTTGAGTAAATAGTCTATTATAGAAACGACAGCAGTAAGCAGAAGTTATCACAACTGTATTAATCAGATGCAAGTGCTAAGATGAGATGCAGATGGGAACGCCACAAACAACAGTCAGTCTTTCTAAGCAGTCAGGTATTATTTATCATCAACTTTAGCATAAACATGCCAGTCAACACTTGGGTACACGATAGCTGTTTACTAGCTAGTTAATTTATAGAACCCTTCCTAAGTGGGATAGCACTTGAGCTGTATTTTAACAATTGGTGAAGCAGAGGACATTCTTGAATAAATTTCAGGACAATACCTACTGCCTTGAGTTCTGGTCAGAACTGTGCTACACCCTTGTGGCTTCAGGGAATGTAAACTACAGAGCAGGGTGAGCTCATGACTGCCAGAAATCACTGTCCTGAATTAATTATTCCTAGGTATCTTCTATTGTGGTGCCACCTTTCTGGAGCCAACACTTAAAAGGCAGGAGCTTCCACCACCAAAACAGATTCTTTCTGTGGGGTGAGCACTGCTCCTTTCTTTTTTATCATGGTGCAGCACTCTCCATCACCTGATCCTGCCTTCAAGGCCTCTTTTTGTGTGTTTTGTTCCTTTCAGCTGATTGTTCGCGTTCTCACTTCCTTTCAACCCTGGGATACTTCTCAATAGGCTGAATCTCCAGTAAGAGTAAAAGAGCTCTCTATGAGAGAAACAGACTTTTCAGGGTGGTACAAGGTGGAGGCTGGGAAAAGAAAACTCTGACCTAGTTTCTCTGACCTAGCTATTTAAGAAAGAGTACTGGTTGTCAGAACATTGTCGACACAGCATGATGCTGGTCTTTGAGTGGAGCTTGTACCTATTAACAGGAGACAAAATGTGTCACAGCTCAAGTTATATATGATAGAGTCATTCTTTGCTAGGAAGAGGAAATAAAGCAAAGGGCCTTTTTCATTTCTTTTTTTTTTTATTTTTCCCTTTATTTTTTCTTTCACTTTTTTTTTTTTTTTTAATAAAAAAAACTTTGCTACTTTGTTCCTTGAAACTCTGTAGGTAATTGGGATATTTTCTTTCTGAAGATGTCTACTCTGAGATTAATTTGAAGGACAGAGCACTGCTATTACAGATTAACATAGGACACTTGGCCCAGCTACATCTTCATTTCAGTGGGAACTGGTAGGATATTCAGTGCGAGCATTCTCATGAGTTTTGAAGGAAACTAACCAGACAGCCTTGCTGCACAAAATAACCACACACCAGAACTATTAGGAGTATTTTACAGACCTGTTATCTTCTAAATCCAGGGTATAAATTCCTGTCTTCTGCTCCCCATTTAGAAATTGAAGAGTTATTTAAATTTCACCATTTCTTCTGATAACACCTGGGAATGATCAGATTGTGCTCCATGAACAGCCCCTGTAGCCATTTTCACCTCAAACCATACAGAGTGTCAGAGGAAGAGATACTCTAACTATGCAATAGGAGGTAGTGAATAGGGTCATTTTTCATTTGCACAGTCAAGGTTTTTCAGTGTACACCAGGAGTACAGAGTTTCTCAGAATAAGAGACGGCAGAACCAAGTAAAGGCTCCTGATTTTATAGGGTAGGGAATACGAGACTGGTGAAAGAAACAAGTCCTGCATTACAATGCGCATCCTCTGCTACCACTGTGTCTTATACGACAACTCTTAAGTAGAAAATGCAGAAGCAGACTCTAAAATGCTTCTCTCCAAGGAAGGAAAAGGAGTACTCATTGCTAAAATGAATATTCTGGCAATTCTTGCCTGCACCGTCTACATGCTGTTAATTCTGCATTCTAAGATGCAGACTATAGAATAAGTTTGGATTTCATAAAAATAACACTTCCCTTTTGGTTTACTCTAACAATCCAGATTATTGTGTGAGTGGTGTGTAGAAATTATTAAATGTTAGCAATCTGTTTTGCTCAGATATATTTAACCCTTCAAAAGTGATCTTCCTCCTCTAGACATACTGTCATATATATTTTCTAGATGGAAAGTACTGTGTAGCATACCATTGATCATCACAGATTCCTTAAGCCAGCCAATAGCAGGTAAAGGACAGAAACAGGAGGAAGCTCCACAAGTAGTCTTTGTCTAATTTGTACCTAGTTGGATGCAGTATGTGTGCATGGGTAAAGCTTATGTTTGGTTGTGTGCTTGGGGCTTTGTATTGTTTTTAACCTCAAGATGCTGTTTGCCCTTAAAAGCACATCTGCAGGCACTTTTTTCTACCTAGTTTCTCTGTCACCAATCTCCACAGTCAGTAAGTCCCATCTGGATCTCAGTAGGTGATCTAGAGGTTTTATATTGTTTTCTTGAATCAGAAATTATCTTACTTACTTGGTGATTCAATATTTGTATTGCTGCCCTTTCCTGCTTCCTGTGTCCCTGGAAGGTCCCTTATGAAATGTCTTAAATTCAGCTTTGTCTTTTCTTCTATTATCCTAATTTTCTGCTCACAGAGAACAGTGAGAAATACTGCAAGAAGTTAGCAAATGGTATCTAAATCAAGGTAGGAATGAGATTCCAGTGGGTAGACACATTTCTGTGAGATAGAAAAGAAATAAGAATAAGGGAACATTTTATTTTTGTCCCTTCCCATCTGCTTTGAAGTAAAATTCCATGCAGCTTTTGTAAGTGTAGGAGAGTAGTAGCTTTAAAGGACATCAGTATTTTGTGGGGGATGGAAGAGAAAGGGGAAGAAGAAGGGAAGGGAAGGGAAGGGGAGGGGAGGGAGGGGAGGGGAGGGGAGGGAAGGGAAGGGAAGGGAAGGGAAGGGAAGGGAAGGGAAGGGAAGGGAAGGGAAGGG
>JASSUY010034903.1:0-12068 GCA_032466535.1 Forpus xanthops | reverse complement strand
ATGTGTGGACAATGCTGCATTTTGAATATAGATTTAATTCCCAATTATCCCAAATTTCCTAATTATTCCACAGATGGGTATTGTTTGGTGGGTGGTGAGCAATTGCATTGTGCATCACTTACGTTTATTGGTCTTTTTTTTTCTTTCCCTTTTTAATTTTATATTCTCTCCCCTTGTTATTTCCCTTATTATTATTATCTGTAGTAGTAGTAGTAACATTATACAGTACTTCAGTTATTAAACTGTTCTTATCTCAACCATGGGGTTTACATTATTTCAATTCTTCTACCATTCTCATCCAGAAAGGGAGAAGGGGGAGTGGGATAGGAGGGTTAAGTGAATGGCTGTGTGGTGCTGAGTTACCAGCTGGGCTTAAACTATGACATCTGGTACACTGACTCTGACACTGACCAGTGGTCAAAAAGCTACGAAAAATCAGGTCATACACTGATGCGAAATTAGTGTCCTCCATTTGCAAATTCTGCACATATTTTGTCCAGTTATATTTTACTACCATCCTTTTTATTCCTGAAATTCTAAGCCACCTACTTCTTCACATGTAGATCTTTGCCAAAGACTGCTTTATTGTTGGCAATGATTACCAATACTTGAATTAAAAGTCCTGCTTTCAGGCTTGCTAATACATCCAGTTTCTCCCTTAATTTTCAGATTAAGGACCTTTCCAAGGAATGACTGTTTCCTTTTTTTGGACTTTACCAATTGCTTGATCTCAGCTTACTAGAATGTAACAAATAAACCACTATTATGAGAATTTTCATGAGAGAAGTTTTTCCTGTATTGTCGTTCCAGGTTTGGTTTTAATTTATTGATTCAGACAGACCCTCTTGTAAAACAGCTAATTTGTGCTATATAATCAACATAGTCACTTAGCAAAAGACAAGTCCCTGTCAAAGATCATGAAAGAGTGTCTGACAGCATCAGCTCTCTAATCAAACAGCAGGCTACCAGACAGCAAAACCAAACCAGACAAGATCAGGTGGATTTAAAACATTCTTTTCATCCTATTTTATCTGTAAGACTTTCAAAGTATGACAAGGAATTAAAACATGATGTAAAATTGAAGAAACAGACACATAAAAAAGTTTAGATACAGGCATATTTTTGCAGAAAAAAATACTTTGTGCTTTCTTTTTTCCTTCTTTTCAAAAGTTTTATGTTCTTCCTTAAGTAGTAGAGATGACATTCAGAGGATATAAACTAATACATGAAATGGAATGGAGAAAGCCATTTTGCTGTTTCTGTCACACTCCATTTCAGGTCAAAGATTTCTCAAAATTAATGTCTTTTACCTAGACAAATAGATTATTTGCCAATATAGAGTAAGGATACCCAATTGAGGTTTTCCGTAGAAGTCCCTGATCACACAAATTCTTTATGTGATGAGATCAGACAGCTGTAGGCCTTTTTGCACTGTCATCTTTATATATTTTATTCCTTCAAATTCACAATCATTTATAAATGCTTGAAGCAAGAGGGAAGTTAAACAAATCACAGAACAGTGTTTCAGGTTAGTTTTCATAGACTGCCTGTGAAAAGTCTTATACAATGGGCCCTGCAGTTTCGGGGTCTCTTTTCCGTAACTGTTGGGAGCAGATTACTTAGTAGGTAATTGCAACTTCCTTCAAGGTGGATTGAAACTTTCAGTTTGAGGCTCAGGAAAATGGGCATGAATTATGAAAATAATTGAAAAGAAATTAGATTAGTGGAGCACATGTCAAAAGATGAACATGTCAGGTAAAAGGATATTAGCTTTCCTCTGATATTTATGGTTAAATAGTTTCAATGCAAAGATATGATCTAAAAAATATATTTCTATGGTTTTTTCCTGATCTATTCAGATATGAAAATTATTTTTAGATAATTTTCAACATTTCTTGTATTTATTAGTTTGGTGAAAATACACTATTTATTAAAAAAAAAAACCAACACATAAATGCATACTCTAAGAAATCAAACTATTTGATTTCTTTCTACACAAGAAACGTGTAGAAGAAGATTTGGGTGTAGATTTATAGAATCTCTATCGAAAAGAAGAATCAAAAAGGAGGGGAAGTGCTTATATTACTTATGAAACTGTTGGCTGAGCAAAATGTATTCCAAAATTATATGTTAACTTCATATTTTCTTAATATTTTTATTTCAGATAAAGACATGACTAAGGTAATCCCTTGCCTTGGTGAAAATAAACACTTGAGTATATTATATTGTGATTTACTGTTAGGCAAAACAAACTTGTCATGTGCTCGCTCTCCCCTGACTTAATCTGTGCCAATGTCCTGATAAACCATGATTTGACTTGCTGCTAGAGGCAGCTTTTACTATTTGAACTTCTTTTAAACCTCTGTTCGAAATTCTTTTCTTTCCTCACCTTGTGGGAAAAGTATCCAGTTCATGTTGCTGCTTAAACCTTGGGAAAATTCAGTCCTTTATTATTCAGGACTTTGATCACCAGGATAAAGCAAACATCTGCAGTTCAAGATATAGTCCAATGACTGTGAGTCAAATTAAAATATAGGACCCTGTTAGCGTCTAATTGTTTTTACACCATCATAGTCATGCACTACTTCCACACTCACACCCCCATGCCATTAAAGCAATGGCCACAGAGAATCTGGTAAGATTCCATTTACATTTTATTTCATACCATATATCTTCTGAAATATATCAACATAGAGATAAATATTACCTTTATTTTATGTAATTTTCCTCTCAAATTATCATGCATTAGGGGCTTCAATGTTATTCCCTTCACATATATATTCAAAGACTAACAATTTACAGAGACTGACGCATTACACTACCATACAGCAAACAGCAAAGGATACAGCCCCTAACTGAATGGGAGGTTGTATGTAGCCATGGCCATGTCATACAGTACAGACTGATCCATAAACTTGAGCATGAAAAATCCCTTCCAGCAGTTTTGGTAAGTGCATGCCTAAAGTTACTTTGAAACTATAAAAATAAGGTAATGTAAATTGTTGGAAAAACACTAAAATGCAGGGATATAACAGATTTGTTATTGACATCACTGTTGTACTATAGTTTTAGGCTAGGATCAGCACAGTGGTGTTTCATGCTTTTTCCTCCATCACCAGATGAACAGAGGCAAAAATGGTGCTTTAGTATAAGACCAGCAGTCAGCTTAAAACTTCCTTCTTCTTTACTTTTTCACTATTTCCACTTTATTGGAATCTCTTTGATCTTGTCTGATTGTTCTCTACAGGTGGCTTGATAATATGATATGTGCATCTAAAACATGTTATCTGGGATTAATCTGTTGCTCTACAGTACAAATAAGTGTCATGTGATGCACTTCACTGGTTTTACAATGTTCCTCCCTCCAGGCTACTCTGAAATGGTACAGATTAACTTGGTATTTCCAAAAGGCATCTCAGTGCAGGACACCACTTTCTAAGAGATTCTGCCATGGCATTCATTGGTCATGCTGAGAAAAATCAATCTCAGTTTATGCACTGACCTTTTGCTCTTCCCTAGTCTGAAAGAAGGAAAAATTCACAAGCTATATATTATTAGCTTTACAAAAACAAAACAAAGCATTAGCTAATAAGAGGGTGAAATAAGAATGCTATCTTTCTGAATTACACTCAAAGATGTAAAAAGAGAAAATAGAAGTTGAATAATATAATTTTATAACCAGTACTTACATATACATACAAATAGTTTTGCACTGAGTTTAAAGATATGTTCACAGATTTACAGGTACACATAAGAGGACAAATAGAGTTATAGCATTACAACACATAAATTTAGCTACATTTGAACACAAAATGCTTTTCTATTCTTAAACTGTGTGGAAAAATGCATATTCACGCATAAATTGATATATTTTTTTTTTCCAGTGGTAGTGCCTAGAAGCTTTGTTCATAATGCAGTTCAACAAAGTTTTTGTGCATGCACACAGCAAGCTTGTGTTCTAAACGTTAGTGTTCTAAACACTAATGTAATTGCCTTTGTATGTTATCTTTGTGTCTATGGACTTCAGGGAAGAAAGAAAAGGATGAGAGAATGAAAAGCATAGAAATTTTTAAATGAACTATTTTCCCATTAATTCTACCCATATGTATATACTACTTTTGGTAAGAATGAATATATGCAATTTGCAGAGTTTTTTTACATGTGTATACATGCCTACATGTCTTCTATAAGACTCTGTAAGACAGTAGTGATATATAAATGTAGTAATATATAAATGTTGTAAAATAATGGTAAAAACGTGATATAAATAGTAGTATATAAATGGCAATGTATTTCTCTAACAGTATCTGATGTAGACAAATGTTAGTCTTTCTACTTTAAAAAACAGAACAGAAAATTGAGTGATTAAATGCCACGTTCAAGCTGAAACAATTTTCCAAGAAAGTGGGAATGTAAAGACTCAAGCTAAAGTCCAAATCACTGAACTGCATTTTTCTTTCCTTACCTCAGGGTGCAGATAAACAAATTAGTCACTTTTCCATGGTTGTGTTTTCTCCTTTTTCCATATAGGTAGTTACTTTCAGTTGATCAACTGTCTCTGCCACTGAGAAATGTAAGAAAAAGTGTCCAGCAGACAATGACTAACATCATCCATACAAAATGGGGCTACATGAGCTGCTATTAAAATCTAGTTAAATAATAAAAAAAATCACTGCCACAGCAATAACTTTGTATGGCAATTTGAGAATCCTTTAAAATATACACTGGGAGCCAGAAAACTTGGTTTAACATAAAAAACCAGCCTCCTGCGGAATGTGTACAAACCCATGAAATGGAAGAGGCCTAAAAAGCAGGAGTTAGCACCTGCAGTTTAGGTTTGTTTCACCCCTTTGTAAGCTATTGTGAAAACATCTTCATTCAAACATTCCATCTCTCTTAGTAGCATCTCCAGCTTCTTACACATGTATTTAATTATTTTTGGCTTCAGTTTCTGAAGCTGCTGTTTCCTAAACTAAAACTTCTTAATTCACCCAAAGGCAGAATAAGCTACAGGCTGTAAATGAAATAAATCTGACTTTCCTGGGGAAGCATGGGGAGGGGTGTCAATTTTGTGGGAAAAATACAGTATCCTGTCTAAAAGTCAGAATGATGACTATTTAGCTGCCTGTCCCTGTGTCTCAATGGTGAGACTGTAAAAACCAAAGAAACAAGCAATCAAAGACCTTCTCAGGGAAACTGCTGTGAAGATCTGAAAAAAAAGTATTTTTTCTTTCCTATAAAGGAATTCCCTCAAAGAAATTCTTCCCTGACTCAAATAAATTTGGAATAGGCAAAAAGAAAAAGAAAGAAGCCTCTATGTTTAGAAATCAATAAGGTTTCAATATTACGAACAAATTTTCTGTAAGCAAAAGACAATAGACAAGGTTGGCTACAGCAGCAAGCCAAGATATACAGTAATATATTCTGCAACATTAGGAAGAAAACTGCTTTAGATTGTGTATGCAGCTCCGATTCAAAATTAGTAGTATGCTGAGTCAATGCCGACTGCTAGGCTTTTAGTAGCTAGCTGGCACAAAATGACTGACAGTAAAATTAGTATCAGGTACTGATTTTTTACCTGAAGATTTGTTGTTTGGCAAATACTAATGTAAAGGCTGAACATCACTTGTGGGACTTCTGAATGCCACTGGATTTTATACCTTTCTAGTTTCAGAGTTGATTTAGTGAACAGCACATGATTCTTAATGAACTTGTTAATAATTTTGATGTATTTTTTAAAAAGAGCTTTTTCTTTTTCACTAAGTTTATTTAATTTTTATCTTTTAACTTCATCATGCAATTAAATGATTAAGCAATATGGATTAGTTATGACTCCAGCAGACTAGGGTCGCAGCAATCACCTTCTGTGCTTCAGTTTCACTGACTATGAAGCTATTAACAAAGATCTCTTCTGCAAAGTGCTTTGATGAGAAGTGCTTTTTATATGGGAATTACTTATTAATCATTAGCTAAACAAAAGCATGAGTTAAGGTAAGCAGAGACAAAATACAGAGTTCACCAAAATTACAACACTCCCTAGTTTGCAGCAAATTGGGGAAATTAATATCAGAGAAGGGTTTTTTATTCACACTCATGTCTGCATTTCTGTGCAGTTACTAAGATTGCAAGAGTTTACTGAGTCACATGGGCTTTTTGCACCCTGGCTTCTTTGTCAAGAAGAATCTGATGCTCTTAGTAGAAGTTTTTCCCTACTTCATACTGGGGTCTTGGATTTAAACCCAGTTCACCATGGAGAGGTGATGTCGTGGCTTAAGCCTCTCAGACACACCCAGTTCGCTCACTCACTCTCCCCTTTCTTGCTCCGCTCCTGGGGGGATGGGGAGGAGAATCTAAAGAATGTAACTCCCACAGGTTGGGATAAGAACAGTTTAGTAACTAAGGGATTACACAAATCACTACTGCTACCACTAGTAATAGTAATAACCAGGGAAATACAAGGGAAGAGAATACAACTTCTCACCACTCAACACCAAGCCCGAGCCAGCAGTGAACCCCCTCTTCCAGGTCTCTGCCCTCCGTTTTTGCATCCTGGGCATGACATGCTGCGGTATGGAATACCTCTGGTCAGTTTGGGTTGGGTGTCCTGTATCTGCTTCTTCCTGGCTTCCCCTCCTCCCTGGCAGAGCGTGAGGTTCAGAAAGTTCTTGGTCAGACCAAAACATTCTGAGCCGTAACTATAAACACTGGTGTTATCAGCATTATTCCCAAGCCAAAAGTCGAAAACACAGCACTGCACCAGCTACTACAAAGGAGAAAAAAGACTACTGCTGTTGAACACATGACAGGTAAGCAGCTATGGTGGCCAGCACAACCACAACCAGGCTGGCCAGTCTTACAGGCCCCAGACCCTGTGACCCCAGAGCACTGTGTGATCACAGGCTTTATCAGTGAAAGATTGGCTCATTTTCCTTTTCATTCCTTCTTCAAGTTTGAAAGAGCAAGGGGAAGACTGTCAGTGTATGGCAGTCTTAATAAAGACAACTAATTCTTTCATCTTTCTATTTGTATCTTTGCTTTCTCAGAACTATCAGATGAAAAATATACACAATCCCTTCTTTACTTAAGACTCCCTGTAGATTTTTTTCCAGTGATCACAGCAGCATGAAACTGATATATCACCATAACTGTAAATAAATATTCTAAACCCCATCATGCTCATAAATGATACAGCTAGGGAACTGCCATAGAACACATTGGCAGTGTTTTAGTTATCCGCAGAGACAGACCACTATCATTCTGAATTTGCATGACAGAAAAGCTTTTCTAGAAATACCTATGACTCTATTAAGCTAAGTTGTTAGTCAGGGATGGAGATAGTGCTCCTATTACTCTGCTTAGTTTTAATAACGCCTGCAGTAGTCCAATGATATAATTTCAGCATTACCTCTTTACATGTTTGGCTCTAGGTAATTTATGGATAGTACCAATTGATATATCCCATAGCTATGAACTCAGTAACTCCCCAAAGAAAGTTTCTTAGCAACATATATGAAACAATTTCATAGTATAACATGATTTAAGACAGAACCTTCATTAAAGTCTGCTGCTTTATGACTAGAACTCTTTTCTGCAATCAATACATTACCGCCTAAAAGCAAACTCACACAAGAGTCTCAGTTATATATAGCTTACTAGCTTTTTTTCTGTCCCTGATCAACAAAATGTAAGACTCACAGAGTCTGATATGTCCTTGCATACTCCTTTCTGCTCAGCATCAGCCTTAGTATTGCCTGGGCCAGGAACATTTTATCTTGCCTCTTGGGAACAGTTTACTAGGAGAAGGCCTCCAGAGGCTCACTATCATTTTTTCCCCCTCCTCCCCTGAGCACCATTTGTCAGATTCAGCCCCAAAAAGCTTCCTGTACTGGAGGGCACATGAAGCTCTCATTAAGACTAAGAATAAAGACATCTCAGCTACCCAGCAAGGGTAATCTCATGGCGCTTTAGTGCCAGAAGAAAAGTTCAAAAGAATTCTCTTGGGCTCTGACTGGCATTTTTGTCTACAGTTGAAAAATAGGGCTGGCACCACCTTACCTCGTAACCTTTACAATTCTCTAAGTACTACATTTATATCTGCACATGAGCCATTACCTCTTCTTTATATCCTGTGATGGAAAAAGCCTGTGCAGCTAATGTTTTATCATAACCAAAGATAGTTAATTTAGCTTAAAGAGTTTACACAAAGCACCTACTTAGTTTGAGATTTCATCCATTTCCTAAATGGTCCAAACTCACCTTCTAAACACAAAAGAATCATAGAATCATATAATAGTTAGGGTTGGAAAGGACCTCAAGATCATCTAGTTCCAACTCCCCTGCTCTGGGCAGGGACACCTCCCACTAAACCATGTCACCCAAGGCTATGTCCAAGCCAGCCTTGAACACCGCCAGCGATGGAGCATTCACAGCTTCCCTGGGCTGTGACTTTAGCACCTATCTGAACTGCTCTTTTAAGTCTGGCTACAGCAGACTTGTTGAAGTGCTGAGGCAGCAGCAGCCCACATTGAGCTGCTGTCTTTCCCAAGCTCCTCTCAGATTGAGCCTTGCTACAGCCTGCATATGGACCTAGCTGTAAATCCAGAAATGTCAGAAAGCAATTGTCTTACTGAACATATGGCAGTTAAGTGATTAGTTGTAGGTCCTAGTATGTTACTAGATAAGCTAAGATCTGCAAAGCTAAAAAGGTCAGTTGATGCCAGGTAAGCAAGGTCTTTTCTAACATCCTTTAAATATTTGTCATGTAAATGCTTTTAAACATTAAAAGGAATGATGAAATTTAAGAACCTATGTAATCTCTGGAGTGAGATTAAAAATTCACAAGGCATACAATTAAGAAAATATTGTAAGAGCTGCTCTTGTGCACTGCAAAAAATAGATCTTTCATGATACACTTTTTAAACTTCAGTTCTTCAAAAAAGCAGATGGACTTATGAATTCCTGCAAAGAATGGCTCCAAGTAACACATGAGATTATAGAAAAAAAGAGTAGGTAAAGAAACCTCAAAAATACTTTAAACACAATTTTATGGTTTAAAACTTTCAGCCATGCAGTTTTGCTCACTCACTCTCCCCTCTTTCTTCCCCCCTGATCCCAGGGGGACGGGAAGGAGAATTGAAAGAATGCAACTCCCACAGGTTGAGATAAGAACAGTTTAGTAACTAAGGTATAACACAAATCACTACTGCTACCACCAATAATAATAATGAAAAGAGAAATACAAGAGAAAAAAATACAATCGCTCACCACCTATACTCAGCTCGACCAAGCAGTGCACCCCCACCCTTCTGGGTCTCTGCCCTCCGTTTTTACATCCTGTGCATGACGTGCTGTGGTATGGAGTACCTCTTTGGTCAGTTTGGGTCAGGTGCTCTGTCTCTACTTCCTCCCGGCTTCCTCTCCTCCATGGCAGAGCATGCGACTCAGAAGTCCTTGGTCAGGCCAAAATATTCAGAAGCTGTAACAGAAAACACTGGTGTTATCAGCGCAGTTCCCAGGCTCAAAATCAAAAACATAGCACTTCACCAGATACCAAGAAGGAGAAAATGACTGCTGCTGCTGAACTTATGACGCACAAACGTAATAATTTAACTAAGTTTGTGTCATTTTTCTGGTTGGAGGAGTGTTAAATGAGTTTAATTATAATTGTTAGGAAAAACTAATCCTGATAAGGACTATTCTACCATATGGACAAAGAGGTGTTTGCCAAGGGCAACAAAAAATATGGGGCAAGAAAATCTTTAATGGCTTTCGCATGCATGACTGACTGTTGTCCAGGTAGATCAGCAACACATTTAAATATACCAATGGCAGCAAAAACCCCTGGGCTAAAAAAATGTAGTCTTTATAAACTGAAATATAATGCTGGATTATGTCCATATTTAGCACTTCAGTTTTTCCTATCATGATGAGTCAGTGCCAGAATGCCAGTTTAAAATGGGGTCTCAAATGTTTCAGTTACACCAGCCCTAAACATGACAACTGCATCATATCAAGAGAAGCCTAGATATATAAATTTCATGCAAATGCCATGCAGAAAAATAGCAAACATTATGTTTTATAATACAGTATTTTTTGTCTATAGGAAAAAATATATTTCTCTTTAAGACAGTTTACTACATCTCCATAGTTGGCTAAACATGCAGTGATGCAATTTATTGACTTAGCAAAACTATTTTAAAATCATCTGCTTTATCTTTTTTCTGCTTTTACCATGACATATATGTAATAATGTTAGAAAATACCAATGCAGTGTCGTAGCATGCTCTCTACAGTGAATCATGGACTTTAATTAAACTTCAGCAAAGAATATTTTATAACCAGTAGTTTACAGATTATAAGTCACTGAGGCAACACATTTTATTAATCTTGCAGTGTCCTGGTGAAAAACTGCCATGACAATGAGGTTTTCTATGACACGGCTTAACAATTTTATGTGGTAGGGTTGTGCCTTTATTTCCCAGTTAGTGACTGAAGGAACAGCATTTTCATCAACCTCAACCAAAAAAAAAAAAAATTATTGAATTCCATGTATCTGATTTCAGTACTTTTTATAGCTCTGTGTCTCTTGTTCCTTTCCATCTTGTCTCTACTGCCACCATCTGCTTCTTCTTGAATTATTTGACATATCCTGTTGATTCCAATGCTTGTTTTTCATTCCTTCCAGTTCTATAGTCATAGAATCATATAATAATTAGGGTTGAAAAGGACCTTAAGATCATCTACTTCCAACCCCTCTGCCAGGGGCAGGGACACCTCCCACTAAACCATGCCACCCAAGGCTATGTCTAACCTGGCCTTGAACACCGCCAGCAGTGGAGCATTCACAACTTCCGTGGCAACCCATTCCAGTGCCTCACCACCCTTACAGCAAAGAACTTCTTCCTTATATCCAATCTGAACTTCCCCTGTTTAAGTTTGAACCTGTTACCCCTTGTCCTATCACTACAGTCCCTCATGAAGAGACTCTCCCCAACATCCTTATAGGCCCCCTTCAGATACTGGAAGGCTGTTATGAGGCCTCCACGCAGCCTTCTCTTCTCTAGTCTGAACAGCCCCAACTCTCTCACCCTATCTTCACACAGGAGGTGCTCCAGTCCCCTGATCCTCCTTGTGGCCTCCTCTGGACTTGTTCCAGCAAGTTCCTCCTTATGTTGAGGACACCAGAACTGCACACAATATTCCAAGTGACGTCTCACGAGAGCAGAGTAGAGGTGCAGGATCACCTCCCTTGATCTGCTAGTCACGTCTTCTCACAACAATAATTTGAGGCTGTCTGCCATTGTTTCTGAGTAGCCATCTCTGACTCAGTCTTGATAACTTTGGCAGACCCTTTCCCACTTTTCCTTTCATGATTCCTAGAGCTACCTGTGTGTAACCCATGTTCTTGCTTATACTAGCAGAGATAATTCAAAAGCTAAGCTATTGGGGAGCTGGAGGACTTGCTTCATTTATCTGCTCTTTTAACAAAAAATCTTTATGTTCTCATTTCCAGACCTAACTCATACAACATAATTGACTTGGCAGTAAGAGGCAGGTTTGATTCTAGCCATATTTTTCAAAATAAGTTTCCTTTAGAAGAGTATGAAATTAATTCCATTGAAAAAAAAGCCTTCCATCATATAAAAATGGCTGTAGAAAAGCAGCCTCTCTCTTAATTAAACACTTCTAAAATAATTTAACACAGAACAAAATGAATAATGACATACAAGCAATTTCTTTCCATATATAGAGAAGTCTTATCCCCCCAGTCAAGAATCTCTATATTAGCTATTTCCTGACCCAGAAAGCAGTGAGATAGTTATTTCCTGTTGAAGTGTGGCTTAGTATGCCTGAAAAGGATAAAAATCCATGTAGCTGCTAAAAATTGCCATTAGCAGCTCCTGTGCAGTAAAAGAAAAAAAAAAAAAAAAAAGCAGCACAAAAATCAAACCAAAACAAAACAAAAAAACCAACCAAAACCCAAAAAAATCTCTTCTCTTCCCTTCCCTTCCCTTCCCTTCCCTTCCCTTCCCTTCCCTTCCCTTCCCTTCCCTTCCCTTCCCTTCCCT
>JASSUY010034901.1:0-11596 GCA_032466535.1 Forpus xanthops | reverse complement strand
AGGGGAAGTTTCGATTGGACCTGAGGAAGAAATTCTTTACTGTAAGGGTGGTGAGGCACTGGAATGGGTTGCCCAGGGGAGTTGTGAATTCTCTATCGCTGGCAGTGTTCCAGGCCAGGTTGGACATAGCCTTGGGTGGCATGGTTTAGTGGGAGGTGTCCCTGCTGATGGCAGAGGGTTTGGAACTAGATAATCTTAAGGTCCTTTCCAACCCTAACTATTCTGTGATTCTATGATAAAACCCAGAAGCCTGAAACCTACATCATGATTCCCATGAGCCTGGCCTAGGGCATCATAGATAAAACTGTTATAAAATAATAAAAATATTGTTTCTGAGCATTAGTGAGAGCACTGATGTTCCAACAGCTTCAGCATAACCTTTTCTGCATCTCAAAAAGTGCATGTACATTATTTTCTTCAAGCATTATGCCACAGGATTACATAATGCTCCATTAACGTCAAAACAATGGTTTAAAAGCATCCAGATAAAACTGTTGCAACAGAGCCTCCATTTGTAAAATAATATTTTTTCTGTATTTCCTCCTCTGAAATTTCCTTGGAATATTTTGTAACACAGTTTGAGTAGACATTCATATGACCACTCATATGACAAGTGATGAAGCAAAGAACAGATGGCACAACCATAAGTTTTAACGATGCAGGATATCAAATAAGAATTGGCACAAGTATTTAGTAACTAGTGTAGGTGTGCTCCCACATACAATATCTCTTGCTCTAAGATACAAACATATTAATCAGACAACTAAACATCTAAAATCCAAACCAAAATATTGACAACATAGGTTCCATCAAGACTCACTAACCTAACTCCTGCCAGCAGAGACAATTCAACTACCTAATGCTTGTTCCGTTGCTTCACCACTATCTTTACACGGAGAAAATTAATGCTGTATAAAGAAGTGTCAGAAGTAAGAAGTTATTTTTCTTGAAGCATTCTGGAAACTTAAAGGGCTGAAGAGTGACAAAGGGTCTGGATCAAAAGCTGGAGCACCACTCCTGTGAAGTCAGGCTGAGACACTTGGGTTTGTTCACCCTGTGGAAGAGAAGGCTCAGAGGAGACCTTAGATCAGCCTTCCACTCCATTAAGGGGACTTAGAAGAAAGCTGGAGAAGGACATTTTACAAAGGCATGCAGGGATAGGACATGGGGTAATAGCTTCAAACTGAGAGCAGATTTAGAAATAAGGAAGAAATTTTTACTATGAGGGTGGTGAGACACTGTCACAGGTTGCCCAGAGAAGCTGTGGATGCTCCACCCCTTCATTGTTCAAGGACAAGCTGGACAGGGCTTTGAGCAACCTGCTCTAGTGGAAGGTGCCCCTGTCCATGGCAAGGGGTGGAACTATACGAGCTTTAAGGGCCCTTCCAACCCAAACCGTTCTGTGATTCTATGATCTGTCTCGTAAAGGTGTGCACAAACAGGAGTCTATCTTTTATTCAATCCCATAAGGTATTTTCTGATATATGTTTCTTCTGTCATGTAGTTTTTACTCTCTAGTGGTTTTGATGTTAAACCAAAACATGAAGCGATTTTCCCATTACCACAAAAGAACACCACTGCCCATCCATCTCAACTGAAAGGGACATCATACAGGGAAATACTCCACCCCAACCTCCCACTGATCAGAAAAGTTGTAAAGACCTGCACCATGCCACCTTCAGTTTGCAATGACCTGTTTCAGTGAACAGATTTCCAACAGCCACTCACAAATGAACTCCCTAAGCCAGGATGCTCTAGTCAGCTATTAAACTTTTCTCTTTGGCCTTCCTCCCCAGGAGAGATGTTACATAACATCTGTCCTCATGGATAATACTTCCAGATAAGAAAGTCAGATGAAAAGCTTTGTCTAAGCAGGGCTTAAAAATATGTGACTTCACCTACCCCCAGTGCATGGATTTCAGGGACTGCACAGAAATCACCCACAGACTGAAGAGCTGGCAGAATCAAAACCTTGCTCAATTTCTAAACACATCAGTGTAACACTACATTACTGTGTTTGGAAACTCCCCCCCTTTAAAGGTAAAAGCATATATTTTAAAGTACTTTTAAAATTGAGCTGTATTATCCATTTTACTTCAGCTATTCCTTTTAAAGGGTTAGTAACTGGGTAACAACTGATGGTAGCAGAGCAGTGGCCTGGCATAAGGGTTGTTCTGAACTTACAAAGTTCAAAGACATATTAAAGCAATATCTCTACTACTATATAACTACAACTTTATGCTCAACATTATCTAACATGTCATCCAAAAATCACTGATGTAAAAACCTGCAGCAGGTCAGTGCAGGCTGGTGAAATTCCAACTGGCCATGAGACGAGTTTTGACAAAGCTGCTCCAAACTTGTGGAATAATCTGCTCCAGCTACCAGAAATACAGACTCCTGAAAGTAGTCACATAGTTGCTCAATTTTCCGTGAGTTTTCCCTCCCTCCTTTCATCACATGCTTCTCCTCTAGCGTTACATAAGCCTGCATGAAATGCCTAATTGTAAGTATGCAAATGTAAATTGTACAAAGAAATAAAAGCCCAGACATATTTAAAATGCACATCTATCAGATTATTTTAAGATACATGCTACTAATAGTAGCTTAAAAGAATAGGATAGAAGAGTATAGAACCTCTATTTTAAGGCAGTTTTGGGGGATTAAAATGCAAGTGTGAAGCAATACTGTGAACAACATTCTTTTGGCAAAACAAGTTAAATACCTCAGTTAAAACGTTGCCCATATATATAAGTATATCCTTGACATAAAGTACCTAACTTGATATCAGAAAACGATGGAAATAGTCCAAACTAAGTTTTCATAGCGTCATTTTGCAGTAGCAGAGAAAAAAATTCACATTTGAGATTTTATTCAAGTTATATATTCCTGTGAATCCAGAACAAGTTACATTTGTAAAATAAACTGGAGGACATAATCACCAAAGCAACATCAAAAGATTCTGCTGCTGTATTGATACGTGATCACTGTATTTTGGCCTTTTAAGGATGTAGCATGGTCTATTAGACCCTGAGTGGAATCAAAGAACACTTAGCAACTCTCTCCCAGCTGTGCCATTATCTGGCATAGTATGAAATTGAAAACTAAGGCTTCAGTTTCTCTACCTGCAAAAGCAATTGCAGAAGAGAGATGTACTGGTAGTAAATACATACACATTTAATCACCGAACACTGAAGTAAAACCAGTTTGCAGCACAGAATTTAGTATTTAAACATTTCAAAGGCTGAAAAGCGGATGCATAAAGCTGACCAGTACTAGGAAAGATATCTGTTGGTTCAGCTTTTAGTTTTACTTTGAACCAAGTTGAAGAAGATCAGCCATAGGACACGGGCAGTTCTACTAATGGGTCTCTACTTTCAGAAACAGAATCTCCAACAGATGAAATGCAGTGAGAAGGGGCACTTGGGGCCCATAAGAAAGAAATAGTGTCACAGAACTGTGTCAGGGGCAGGACATGCGCAGCAGACCCCACAGAACTGCACCCTAGCAAGATTCTGAAAAGAGGAACTGTATGAGAGATGCACAGCCACAGATGAGAGCACAAGCACAGGTAAGCCTGAGGCATGCCAGCAGCTATGTGTGCCTGACAGCTCAGATATGGGTAAAGGGAGCACTGAGCAGTGAAGATGAGATACCACCCTCCAGTTTCTTGCTCTAATTCCACAAGTGAGAGAGAAAAGTACTGAAAAACAGCCAGGAGAAAAAAAGAAATAGCTAGAACAGAGGAGAGGGGACTAAAGGGGAAACAAAGAATAAAAAATCTAGTTATTCTAATTCCTGAGTTTGACTGAATAGGTACTTAACTGTCAAAAGAGTGCCAGGATGTGTGCTGGGAAACAGAGAAGGCACCAAAAGTGACAACTGGAACAAACTATCACCTCATTCAAAAAGTGTTGCCAATAGGCAGAAGAGGAAATACAGCTTATTCCACCTCCAGCTATTCCCTTATGAACATTGTCCCCCCAAAAAAAAACCTCTAAAATTCCCACTCTTTTGTTCACTTACTTATACAGTATTTTATGCCTAATATGCACAGTATAAAACTGCAAAGTTTGAACTAGTCAGAATTAAGCTGAAACCAGGGCTTCCTAGGACTGCATAAGCAAGAATGAAGGTTACTCTAGGCAGTTTTATCTAGCAGGTGGGAGCAGCAGTTTGTTAGAGGTATTGCTGTGCTGGGTGGAGTGTGTTGAAAGTGCAGACACAGGTCAGAGCTGACAGTATTTATAAGCTTAAATGCAGAGCTGCACTAAGTCTGAAATCCTGAATACCTGACTTGGATAAGAATCTGAGCATTCAGCAGCTAGCTGTTCTATGCTAAAGCAACAGTGCTGAATTTTAAGACTAATGAGTTCACTTTATTGGCAAAACTGAAGTGTTTATCCTACTAACAAATTCACGTGAGCCATGACCCAGGGCCTGGGTATAGGAAAAACAAAGTTCAATGTGAATAAAAGCTTTCCCAACACCAGTGACTCCTGCTTTTTCTTACATTTACAAGTTATGAACAATACTTTGGTAATACGTACACATTTAAAGGCTACTCTCCATATTTTCAGAAAAATATATCATGCAAGCCTTATTCTTTGTATTATCAAGTGTCCATATATATACACGAACTTCAATAAACAGCATACTAAGTAATAGTTTAGTGTCATTTACTGCTCTAGAGATAAATACCGTATTCATTCCATACTTGCACTCCATACTTTTCTATTTGCACTTTAAAATTAGAAGCTCAGGAACAAAGGCCAGTGATCTCTCCAGAGATAAATAGCCCTGAAAGTCCTATGGCTGGCCAAAAATTACCAGGATAAATGCAGCCCAGTGGGCAGATACAAACGTAAAACCCAAGCAGATGGATATATAACACTGAAATCTTCAGCATAAGTCAGGATAAAGTTATGATCTGCTCTTCTTCTCAGAAATGTAGGAGACAGTAGGTCTTAAAAAATACGCAAGAAAAAACTCACATGTACACTTGTAAAAAAACTATAGCTTCCACAAAACCCACTTGTCAATAACAACTCTGAAACTACACACAAGAAGAGCTTGGGGAGAAGTGGCCTGGAAATCTGTTCCAGCACAGCTGGAGACATTTTCTTATATTGTTGCACTGTACTGAAAGTTGGACTGACCTTGGACAGATCAACTTCCTTATGCTGCTGCTTCCACAAGCTGCGTCTGAGCTGAACACTGAGTCAAGGCTACTCCTTGCTTTCATTTATTCACTGTGTAAGCACACTCTGAAGCCCCAGTCTTGTCCAGGACCTGATGTGCTTTTTCATAAGATTATTATTAAACAGTACTCTGTACCAAAATTACACTACAATGAGCTCTAGCTTTGCTTTCATAAGTTCTCATATACACATACAAAACAGTTATTGAAGTGCTTCAAAACAAGACAGCAAGAAAATTCTTACTTTCAACTAACACATGCTACAACACAACCCTGCTGAGAAGCATGGAGATGGATCAAGAGAGATGCAGACACAAAAGATTGAACATAAGACCCAAACTGTCATCTTTTTTCATCACTGAAATCTATTTGTACATACTGTTCAGAACACCTGCATCCAAGATGTTTACTCTAACACTTGAACTACACAGGAACCAAGCATCAGTATTTTTTTCTCATAAAACATCTCCTCCTTTTCTCCTCCTCTGCAACAACTTAAAACTTCCCTTTCCTTCAGGAAGTAATAAATGGTGGTTTGTGGGTTGTTGTTGGCTTCCAAAGTAGTCCAGTAGTCCAGCAGTCAGCTCCTATCCACAAGATCATTCTGAAGCAAACTTCATGCTTTAAAAATCTTACTGCAGAGCCCTTCCTATGAAGCCGATGTACTGTCCTGGTAGCCAGAAGAATCCCTGAACAGTTGCTGAGGGCAGGAAAAACCAGCATGGTAAGAACTCCCTGCTCTGAGTCACTATGTACAAACTGCTTCCAGGTGTTAGCAGAGGCCAGTTCAGCTGGGAGGTTCAGAGGAATGCTAGGGTTGAGCTCAAAAATAAAGACTTTTTTTTTAGCAGAACAGGATGGAAATGCAAGGGAACTGCCTGGGGATGGGCGGGCTGTATGGCTGAGCAATAGGTTGTAGGAGGGACAAGAAGAGAATCAGAGGATTCCCATAGAAAGAGAGGCCTGATTTACATTAATGTACATTTTGCAGCAGCTTGGTCACAACAACTGCGATCTTTTCAGGGAAGAGGGAAATCACTTTCTTTCTTACCTTGCCTTTCTCTCAGGTTAATCCTTTGGAGAAGAGTATACACAAAGGAACAGAATCAAAGCGTCAGTATGTAAAATCTACACACTTACTGTCAAGCACTCTCCACTCCACCCAAAAAAACCCAAGCCCTTGCAAAAGCCCTGGTATAGATGGCTCATAAGGAGACACTAGAGAGATTTCCCTATGTGGCATTTTGCTGTCCCCTCTCCTCCCTGCCACTTGAGCCACTTACAACCAGCAGGTGTTGTAAAGGCTGCATCTGGCTTACTTTGGACTTAGGGGAACAAATGGCAACATGGAAGTCAAGGAGTGTCTGGAACAGTGATGCAGATGTGTTGATGATATGCAAATCTGACTATAAATCAATCATCTTTATAGTGACAGGCCAGGGCCCACTGACCAATCCTTCATGGCAATGGGCTGCACAACAGGATCTCCCTTTGAGCAGGGACACTTGTCAAGGTTACTCCTTGAGGTTAAGAGATTCCTTGCCTCAACCTCAACAGATTCTTGGTAAGTGATTAATAGCAAGTCAAACTTTGAGATCTTAGCTACGTGATATAGAGGACTGACTGCACATACATAATCCTTTAGACGGTCTGTTGACCAAGACTGTGACTAAGTCTGGATCCAGACATATGTAGACTCCTCTCAGAGAAAGAGTTTAGAAAGCCAGGGGGTCCTTTCCAAACCCCATGACTCAATGGGAGTGTCTCCTTGACAGTTCTTTCTGACCCTTTCCTCTATGCAGTACATATCAAGTGTACCTTGCCACTGAATCTCATTAAACCACTGTCATACTTACTATCAACCCTTGTTAAATCACTGCTTTAAGGTAAAAAAATATATTGCTACTTCTCTTATGAGTGAAGCACATCATTCCATTCACAACACCCTAACAGAGCTATCACTTCAAGAGAGAAACAGAAAAACATCCAAACCAACATCCTCAGGCTTCTTAATTCAAATACTTCAGAAAACTGCTAGCATAATGAGCATGGTTATATGACAGAGCTCCAATCAAAACCCTTTTGTAACAAAACATTCCAACTAGTAACACTGATAAAATTATTTTACAAAGATGTACAAGGTTCTGCCCATTACTATACCAGAGACGCAGTAAGAACTGTGTATTTCTAGAAGGCTTAGATCTAATGCACTTCAGTGATTTAAAACTGAGATCTAGACTTCCGTTTTGAAAGAAGAGGTATGCCTAATTTTGGTTAGATGTCAACTCTTAGATTCTTGTTAAGGAAGTAGGTCAAAGGAACTGTTGAGGAAACTAGGGTGAAGCAAAAAGTACTTACAGACTGTAGACAAGCTTGCTATTTTTAGCACAGGTAATAAAAGCCTTCACAATTTCAAATGTAAGCTTTTTGAAATTTCCACCATTAGCAAATTTAAAATGCCTATTCTGTTAAAGTTTAAACAGCAGTACTTACAGAGTACATTTGCAAGTTAGAGGTTTAACTCAGAATATCTATATTTAATTTCTTCTTGTTGAAACAGTAAAGCAAAGTTCATGCCTTACTGAAACACACCTATGAATTAATTTCATATTAAAATATTTTCAGTTTTTAGAATTTTGAAGCTTAAGTACATATTTTCATGCGTCCAATACTGTGGAGCTTAATGGTCTGGTTTGCAAATATAAATTAAAAAGACACCAAGCTGTAGTGACCATCCCAGTTCTTTTTGCTCTGGCATTTGTCACAGAAGTCTACCATCAGTTTCCATACAAAGCAGTATTACTAACGTTCTTTCTCTCTGGTGTCCTTGCTAAATAGAAATGAAAACTCATCAGCATTAGTGTTTGCCACTCATGGAATAATATAGAAGTTGCCACTGTTTTCATATTGTAGACTAGGAAGATAAACAGATGATTTTAAACTCTCACAGCTAATTCAGCACTGAACTGTAAAACATAAATAGGCTTCTTTGCAAACAATCCACAGACATAAAACTGGATTACACAAATAACTACAGTGAAAGGGATATACAATTTTAATCTTAAAAAAAGTAACTGCCCCAATGGGAGATACATATTTATAAAAGATTACTTTTGGCTGACTATGTTGACTTAAAAAGCATTGCATTCTAAAATATTAAATAAAGTAGGAGAGCATACCAAACAATGCCTTTGTAGGAGGAGAGCCGTTATGCCACTTAGAGTCTCATAAAGATAAAAGAAACACAATAACTGTAACAGCACTTACAAAGAAGCTGACACTATTTCTTCTGGATAACCACACTCCATAATCTTATTGCAATATGGAACAACTGTATTAACAAAGAGACTGGAAAAAAGTCCCTGTTATCTACTGAAAATGTCAGTGCAGTGAAGCAGTGGCTCTGCAGCTGACCAGAATGCTGGCAAGCCCAGGCAGATACAGACGAGAGACACAAAGGGAAGTTTTTCAAGTACACATACCCAAAATAGAAGGTGAAATGCCACCACCTGAAGGCATGCAGGGCAACCTCAGTTCCAGATACCCAGCATTTTTTGATGTGCAGCATGTCTTTGGCCATATGCTCTACAAATGCCAAGACTGGGCGATATGCAACCTGCAGTGATTTATTCGTCACCATGTTGCTTAAAGGCAAAACAATTCCAGCAAAGTTACAAATGCACCAGCTCCCTCTCCTCCCCAGATTTCTGACTGCTGCAGGCAGCACTTGCTACCAGAACATCAGAGAGATGCCTACATCCAGGACCTGTGTCAGTGTATTGCAGTACTTGTACATGGAAAGTCAACTCAGAGATTATGAAATGGAGCACTTCTATATTCTTTTAGATGAAAAACTTTTCTGGACTTCAACTAGACAGCTTGCTCCAAACTATGAAGTAATTCCTGTGAGTATTTCCAAGTCACTCTGAAGCTGACACCTGCCACTGAGAACTGAAGAATTAAGCACAGAGTAGCCTGCTTTCAGTATCACACTGATCCCAAGGTCAGATGCTGAAGCTGGGGAGAGCAACTTGAGTATTCATTATTTGATATTCCTGTTCAGAAGGCACAAGGATCAAAGCACATTGCAGCCTTTGAGTTTTACAGATAGCAACTGCAGTATGTAAAGTGAACATGGGGATAGAAAGGGGAAAACACATACTTTGCTATATATTATTAAGAAATTTGAATTTGAAATCTAAACATTTTTAAAAACAATGCAGCGCCTTTGGTCTCAACTTTCCAACAGGAGATGGTAATGATTTCTCTCCACAAAAATAAATCAAATAAAACATTCTTTAGATGAAATATGCATTTTAACTACAATGAGCATATCACCAAATGAACAATATCTACTGATTAATTCAGGAGACTCCCACAGGCTCCAAAAGTGACACAGTGCTTTCTTCTTGCCAGCCTACTGACATATAGAAGCCATCACATTCCTACTGAACTCAGTGCATATCATGCTTTTCCCTATGCTTTCAACTCTTCCCAAATTTGTTCAGGCTGCACTAGTCTGACAGGATTTAAGGCCATGTGCACCGAGGTACATAGCTACCATCCCAGTGACCTCATGTTTAAGATACAGAGCAGACCTGTAACGCTAGTACTTCTGCCATGGCAACATACTGGTCGTTCAAAAAGCAAGGCACAACTGTTTATCTGTCTCACAGTAATTAATCCCTTTCCACAGTAACACAGTGAATATGTTGCCATATGGGGACATCTCCAGACACATATAATATATTCAGGTGCAGGTTGCATACAAATCCTTCACTGACATCTCGGACTATTGAGCTCTGCTCCTGACAGGCTAAGTTCAGACCACAGAAGCAAGGTGAGGTTTTAGAACTATGTTTTTTATATATATATATAAAAACTTCAGAGCAAATTCAGAGAAGTACTGCTTTTCTGGACATTATATAGAAAAGACAGATTTCAGCAGCTTTTTTTTTTCTGCTTTAATGATCTCCTGTGTGTGTAGCTGTAGGCACACTCTAAAGGATTATAGTGATTCTACATACACACACCCAAATAAGGGCTGCAAGTGTTTTAAAGACACAGAAAACACTGCAAAAGGTAACTACACTGCTCCTGGTACCTAATTATCTTCACACAACACCACATAAGGCCACTTAGGCTCATGCCTGGAACATTTGCTGGGATTCCTCTTCCAGAGCCAGATAAATTCTAGATCACCTGCAAGTTAGTAGTAACATAACAAACAACAAAGGTAACCGTTTCACTGCTGCGGGGTTTCCCAGGCAAAGCTCTGCAGCTCACACATTTTGCAGTGATGTTCAGAGTCCTCCTTCCAGCCTTAGAGAAATAAAACATGACTAATGCTTGCCAGTTACTATAGCAACAGCTACCTCTCAACTCCAGACAGTAGAACATTCACAGAATCTGGGCTTTATATAACCCCTTTTAGAAGGGGAATATGGATGATCCAGGAAAGTACAGACCAGTCAGTCTCATCTCTGTGCCTGGCAAAATCTTGGAGCAGATTCTCCTGGAAGGTATGCTAAAGCACAGGAAAAACAAGGTGCTTGGTGACAAACAGCATGGCTTCACTAAAGGGAAATCCTGCCTGACCAATTTGGTGGCCTTCTATGATGGGGCTACAGAACTGATGGACAGGGGTAGAGCAGATGACATCATCTACCAGGACTTGTGCAAAGCATTCAACACTGTCCCACATGACATCCTGATCTCTATCTTGGAGAGACAGGCAGAACACTCCGTGGGTAAAGAACTGGCTGGATGGCTGCATGTAAAGAGTGGTGCCCAATGGCTCAATGTCCAATTGGAGACCAGTAACGAGTGGTGTCCCCCAGAGGTCGGTGTTGGACTGATCCCATGATCCCATTCAACGTCTTTGCCGGTGACATGGGCAGTGGGATTGAGTGTGCCCTCAGCAAGTTTGCTGATGACACCAAACTGTGGTTCAGTTACCTAATCCTTTAAAAGCCATATAAGGCTTTTAGCCTTACATACACATGGAGTCTGAACATACACCAAATCAGAAGGTGATATAAAAAAAAAAAAAAAAAAAAGGAAGAAAAAAAGAAAATGAAGTAGTATTATCATTTATTTGATACCTTAGTTACCTGGAGAAAATCCACCATGGTGCCTATTTGATTGTGTCTAACAGGACAAAGAAATAGGATGTGTGGGACTTATTGCTTTGTTCTTCACATCTAGTTTTTTATTGTTTATATGAATGACATGACAGAATAAAGTAAAACATCTAAGCACTGCATCATGCTGTAATGAAATCTATTTAGCACTGTGTCGTAGTTTGAGGCCCCTCAAACAGTTCTGCACACCCCCCCCCCTTCTTCCCCAGTCCCTGGGAAATGGGAAGGAGAATCAAAAGAATGCAACTCCCAC
>JASSUY010034900.1:35322-55905 GCA_032466535.1 Forpus xanthops | reverse complement strand
CTGAGGAAGAAATTCTTTACTGTAAGGGTGGTGAGGCACTGGAATGGGTTGCCCAGGGAAGTTGCAAATGCTCCATCGCTGGCAGTGTTCAAGGCCGGGTTGGACATAGCCTTGGGTGGCATGGGGGGTTGGAACTAGATGATCTTAAGGTCCTTTCCAACCTTACTATTCTATGACTCTATTATATACTGTCACAGCAGCCAGTTGCAAATACCATACACCAGCCTGCTTCAGAAAAATAAAGAATTCCCTGTTGTCTGTAGTCTGATGGCTCAAATTTGCACATGAGCCTTCTTGATATCAAACACTATTGCATTTTTCCAGCAGAACTAGCGCAGCAGTAAGAGCTTCCCTTCACTTCAGACAAGCTTTGCCATTTCACCTCACTGAAACTACAACAATTTCTCCTCTCTTTTCTCAAAACCTGCTTCTCCTGTATTTATCCAGTACAGTAGGTGAGGGCAGCTTTAGCAAAATGAAAACTGCCTGTCAGTATGTCAAACAAAGCCAGAGCACAGATACATTAATAAATTTGCTTTCCAAAAAGACATCTGTAACAAAATAAACAAGAAAGAAAAGTTTGCTGGAACTTTTTACCAGGGGTAAACAGATATTTGCAAGAAGTAAACCTATCCCTCTTCAATATCTGCAGTATGCCAGGGCCTGCATCCAGACCACAGCTCCACGGTCAGTTCCCGAAGGACTAAGTACTTAAGAGCTCCTCAAAAATGCAACACTTCCTGCACTGTTTCTAAATCAACATGGCCTCCCCTTCAATTAGTTTCAGCAGTTTGACATTGCTGTTACAGAGCTTGATCCCAGCAGGATCTGCAGCCACCCTCAGCTCTCCCATGCCTGCTACAGAAGTCAGCAGTGTTGCAAGGCACCAGGCACCTGCTGGCAAAAGCTGAGGCCATGTCACAATCCTGATGAGTGTCGAACAGCATGAATGTCACCTCTTGTGAGGAAACAGAATAATCCCAAACTCATGTTTGATAATTGTGCTGCCTTGTAAGTGAAAAATACTACAATGCACTTGGCATTTGTAAGGCTGCCTAGCAGCCAAATTATGATAGGTGCAGTTGCAACACCCATGTACATATCTGTACTGTTTCTGGGAAAGAAAGGGCAATGTTCTAGTGCTACTCTGTGCAGCAACAACTACAATAGCATGAAAAATAAAATGTGAAAGGAGCTGTTTTTTTGCAATGTTACCAAGGACTGTTTAGTGCTAAGACTGTCAGCAGTGGGCTAACACAGAGGTCTGTGTTCATACCATGTGTATTTTCAGAAGAGGATGGAATCAGTGTCCCCTTTGCATTTAGCCTTTGTTCTTGTTTAATAAAACGAGTAAAAGGTTTTAACTGTCTCAAGTAATAGTGGCTGGCAAATCCTTCTACTAATGAGTTAATGTTGACCACTTAAAAGGGTTATCATTTGCTGAGAAGGGACTTTTGCATATCACGGACATAGTACTGTAGACTTGACAAAAAGCCCTCACTTCTTTCTTATGGGTCTAACACCAATGGAACATTGAAAATGCTTTCTGGTCCTACTATCCTGAGGTAAACTGGTTGAAAGTTTCAGTTTCTGATATGTCATTTTGCAGAATTAGGTACAGAAGTCACTGTCTGGCATCATTGCTGGAAGTGCTTTAAATTCAGCACAGGACTGGAGTGGCACTGTATTTGACCTGAGAGAGAGTCAGAAGGTATTTTTGTTTTTCCTGGCTCCTTCATGCCATGACATCTCTGCACAGTACTAACAGCAGAAGGATGAGACAAAGATAACGTTACCTGTGTCAACTGAGATGGACTTGGACCCAGAGCCCAAAATTCATTTGTGGTCCATTCTGCCCACATACCTCTTTACAGAGCTATGCCAAAATAATGTACTGGTGTTTCAAACATCATGATAGTACCTGTGCAAAACATAGTCAAAAGTGGGAAAGGAAATTATATAAGTCAAGAGGATATACACCAGGAAGCTGAAGAATACATGTGCATAAGTTTTAAACGGTAGTGATAAATATTCAAAGAACTAAAAGATACAACAGCAATGTGTTTCAGAATGCTACCAGTTGAAAATGAAAATATTCACTAAGTTTCACTAAATTCAATGTGAGCAGTTCTTAGTGTGAATTTTCACCATGGCAATCAACAATTAGTGTGGATTGAAATTATTCTCATTGTTGCATTAATTAAAAATGCAACTAGTGATTATGTTTAAAGGATTAAAAGCTTCAGTTATAGTTTTATCTGAAAGCAAAAATAAAAGTTCACCTCTTGTTCTAAAGAATTTTTTGTAGTTTTTCATCCATTAGACAGAAAAAAAACAGTGGCAATGTAGATAATTTGCTAATTGGGAAAAATAATAAAAAAATTTAATTGAGAAATATATTTCACTTATTTCTGGCAAACTGTTCGTTAAAGAGAATGATGAATAGAAGGAGTTTTTTCAATATTTTGCCGTGCTATTGCAAGCCCAGTTTGTCATTAGAAAATTCCTGTTAATTAAAAAGTTTCAAGAAGTGTGATTCAGGAGCACCCTTTTCAAATGGAGGACAGAGCCAATACCAGAGGGTTCAGGCCCTCAGTCCCACAACACCAACTCTGAATAGCCAGAGGGCACAGCTCTTAATAAGAGATGCATTGCTTACAGCAATTGCACGGGTTACTTAGTAACTACCTGTGAATAATGAAGGCATCCAGAGAGAATAAAGGTCACTTTGCAAATGTAATTAACAAAAGGAGGTTGAAATTTCTTGTGAACAGATTTGGGAGTGACAGATTGGAGAAGGGAAGCTCCCAGCAAGCAAAAAAATCTGTATTAATTAGATAGGGCACAGGTTTTGCAAATGAACCGAAGTGAAATACAATAAGATGCTTAATGCTAGATAAGTGGGATGTTTAAACAAAGACTTAATGTAGGCAACTTTTAAAATGCACTCTTAAAACATACAGAGCATTAAAGAATTTTTTAGACCTATGAAACAGCAGCTGATTATGTATAGATTAAAGTTAATGAGCCAGTATACTCTGAAGTGTCTTCATTTCTAGATATGACTCTAGCTTCCATTAACATCCACAGACTCTTGAATACACTAACGCATTAGTCATGCATCAAAGCACACCGTGCATTTTGTTAAGTATCCAAAGGCTGAAGTGACTCATACGGTCAAAATTTCTTTTCCCATGTGAATCAGACGCAATGGTTGACAAACCTCCACTGAAAAAGGATGGCTTCTTTTGACCATTATCTTTTATAGCAGCTAACAGCTTTATAGGACCCTGTCTGCAAATCAGTTACACCGATTTCAAAACTGGGTTTTCAAAACTATATGGAAAGACACCTCAAAATATTAGAAAGCAATTAACAGTGACAGAAATAAAATCTAGCTCAGCATTGTCCAGCCCACATGTAGCCAATTTGTGCCACTGAATGCAAGCACCTGATGTTACTAAATGGGGATGTCCATGTTTTGCAATAACATTGCAAAGCATTAATGAATTGGATCTCAAAGGCTAGAATTAAAACTGTCCTCATATTTTTACAAGGAGCCTGCTTTATCCAACACTTTCCCTTCAAAAGCTCCCTTTGGTCTCCAGGTTGGAAATGAGTCATGTCATGATTCTTGAGGAGTTAAACAAATCGACGCATTCCACCGTGATTCACTGGCAGAGGTTCTGCCATGTTCTGCGTATGTTGTAACTCCAAGCAGCAACAATTATCAGAGGGTTTGTGTTTGGCTTTTGTAATTCCTAATTCTTGTTTCTTTTTCTATTTTTCTCCCCAGCTTCTCAATCTGTTTTTAACTAAAATCAGACCCAGGCAAATGCTGAGCAGTATGAAAAGCTTCACCATCCACATGCCGTGTGAGAGCTGTAGAATCTGGCAGCCTTCAAGTGTGTCACTGTGTTTTAAAAAAGGCAACTGGCCTCCCTGTGTGCATACGTCACATTCTTTGAGGAGTCTTGTTTTTTCTCTATAAACAGGGCCTGTTAATGACGCATGTAACCCTTTCCTTCTGCTTGAAACGTGGCTATGGGCACCTTCTGGCAACATTCTGAGAGAGGTTGCATGGGGGTTGGTAAAACACATCCATGCTGGGGCCACCAGCCTCAAACCAGCAGTGGGACTGCAAAAGCATATGTGAATCTGGTACAATAGACTGGAAAGAGAAGTGCATTGAGGAGAGCAGAGAGGAAAGAACACAACACAGGGCACAGGCTTGGTCTTGCTAAAGCACAAAGGAGACCACTGTATTTGTTGCTCCTCAGCCTGTCCCTGGTTGCCTGACATGGAAAGTGAGCGCTATAGCTGCTGAGGAACATAAAGAAAAGCAGACGGAGCCACTGTTTTAATGGAAGAAAAGACACATCTGTCCAAGCAGATGAGTATTACTGCCCTGGCTGTCACCTCTGCTCCAACGAGGCATTTCTTCCAGCTGCTTAACCTAGGTTTAGCTGCTTTGGCTTCAGCAGCTTGATGTTTCTGGGTCTTTCACGTTTAATGCCAAAGGTAAAAGCTTTCTATCTGGGACAATAAACATCCCACCTGATGGAGGAAATCTCAGTATTTCCTTCTATTCTGGCTGAGTTATAAAGGATCACCTTCTCTGCTTTTCTGTGTTACTCTCTTCTCCTGCTACAATCAAATAGAGTGGTCTGTTACTTCAATCCGTCTTTGGATTGAATCTTGCCTGAAAACACAGACAGTTGCTAGCCAGTATGCCAGGGACCTACATTCCTCAGCCTGACTGCAGCACTTTCTTTCACTGCTGACATTACAGCCTGGTTGCTTTGAATATGCACACTGACTTCTCCAATCATCAAGGTCCCCAGGCTGTGTGAAGATGAGATGGGGTTTGTCTTTTGGGCAAGACATTTTTAATTTTCCCAGTGTGCCCTGCTGTGTACTGTAACTCCCTTCCCAGTTCACCATCTCTGACTTTTCACAAAGACAGCAAGGAGACGATAAAAGTTCCCTACACACATCCATAGCCCTCTCTTCAGGGAACATCTTTGCTCATTCTCAAATGCTCCATAAACGTTTGTGTGCTCTGCAGTCACTGCATAATTTTGTGGCATCTTAGAGAGCTGGTGGGTGAAGAATTTGGCTTCACATCCCTTTTCAGTCTTTCTTCCATCACAAAGTGCCTCAGAGGTCATTTCAACTCTTTATTGGGCAGCTACATTTCATTTTTTCACCATATGCAGGTCTGGTCAAAACAGGATCTGTCGAGCTACATCTGCACAGCATAGTGCAGTCAGCCCTGATCATGCTGCTTAGACGTAACAGAACCTATAGCAGCAGTACCTTCATTGCACTGTTCACACCAGCAAGCACTCACACCGGGGTTGAGTGTGAAAGTACAGCCAGAACTTGAAGCCAGGCGCTGACAGGGTGCCCAGGTAGGCTATGGAAAGTGACAGACTAGTTCACCTGCTTTTTGGCTTGGCCTCCACACTGAACCATTCCTTCATGTCCAGGCACACAGGCTGGGTCAGGTAGCAAGTGCCGTGAATGCTCCAGTGCCCAGACATAAAAGTTAATCTCTTAATTAGTTGCTAATCCCCAGACCCAGCTTCAGTGTGCAGAGACATGTTTAGGTGTTTGCTTTCTGCTGGGCAGCCTGCAGATGGGCTCCAATGCAGCTGAATGCTGGGGAACTTAGAACATTTCTGCAATAAAACTGATAATGGTCATTGCAGGAGGTATGTCATTTCCCATGGAAGTAATGATGGAATGGGCTGTAAAAATATAGGGCCAAAATGACATTTCTCTGTTTATTTCTTCAATGTTCTTTTCTTCCCTGCTGCTGCATGAAAGGTTTCCTCAAATAACAAGGGGAGGGGGTGAGCAGGCCTAAGCACGAAAGCAGCAATCTGCCTGGGTGCACCCAGACCTCTGAAGGGCAAAACTAGTTATAAATCCCTGACCCCCCCCGGTTGCATTTTTCGCTTTTATTTGAAATTGTTTCGAATGGTAAAGCGCAGCTTTGCGGGGACGGACAGAAGTCACCAACCCCCGCTTCAGCCCACAGCAGGCGCATCCTCTGGCTGCCGGGAAAGGAGCGCCTCTGGACTCCTTCCCGGCGGCGGACCCAGAAATGCCAAGGGCTCCCTCCTGTGGTAGCTGCGGGGAAAAGCTGCCGCCGGCTGCGAGGCTCTTTCTCCAGCCGCCGCCGCCGCGCTCGGCAGGGACTCCGGGAGAGCCGGAGCCGTGCTAGTGATCTGGGGAAATGACCCGTAAGTGTCATTGTAAGTGGCGCTGGACACCAGGGGCCACCCTGCACGTAAGGGAAAGTGAGCCAGGAAAAAGTAAAGGGAAAGCAAAAGAGGCCTAAAGCCCCTTTGATTCCAAAAGGCTGAAAAGATTTAACAGTGCACGGGGGGAAAAAAACGTGCTAGATTAACATTGGACAGAAGGAAAATGTAGTTGGGCAAACAGTCCTTGCTTCTGAGTAAGAGCTCTTTTGAGACTGTTTTTATTCAAGTCTCCCAAGTACTGCAATCAGTTACTCTGTCTTGTCTAAACTCTGAGTGGATATATAATTACATTTAGCTCGCAATTGGCTCCCTTCACCTTCACGTGGAACCCCAGGAATGCTGCCAAAGATCCCTCCTGTCTGGAGTCTGCAATGGCAACAGCCCAGCTCTCCGGTTCTGCCTCAGCCCTTTAACTCTTGGCAAGCCCATCAGGACATATCTCCTCTCCCTGGGCCAGCGCAGGGAACCTGCCATCCCGGCCATGGGCCACAGCAGAAAGGGTGGCAAGTGCTGCAGCAGGAAATGGAAGACACCCTCCACCACCCTGCCCTGACTGGGGGGCACATGCAGCCTTGGGAAGACTTTGCTGATACAAAGTGTGAAACATGGCCAACTGCTCCTCTTAAACAGTGATAGTACTCATAAGAACATAAAGCTGCCATGAAAAAGCACACTCAAAGTATGTGTGATAATTAAAAAGATTAAATAAATATAAAAATGGGTCCTAACAACCTGGGCTTTTTAAGAAAATGGATGAAAAGCATTAAGCTGACCGGAATTGCATGTAACTGGGCATGTGGTAGCAAAGGGAATGGCATTTATAAACTGAAGAGCCCGAGACTGAAGCTTCATTACAAGGCTCTATTCATCTGCATTTGAAAGCTGCATGACCCACACTTCCCAGCTGCAGCAGGTTGGTAGCCATCTACACCAGAATGCTTTGCTGTGCTGCTGCAGCTCTGACCTCAGATGTTCCTCCTTGATTTACCCTGGACCATGGCAGCTGTTTTGCTGTGAATGTGCATCACCAGATCAAAGGTGGCCACACACTTATAATGGCTCTGCTGCGGCAAACTGCCCTGAAAGGATGTGCACAGCTTTGCCACAAAGCACTGACATCAGCGACACCCATTATAAGGATGCAAAACTGGTCTTGGAATTCAACTTCATTGCATGATCATGACTCAGAGCATGGGTTTACCTTTCTGTGCACAAACAGAAACACAACAAGGATGGAAGGAAAGACCCACAGGGGACCAAGCCGAGTAAACACATCACTGACTTTGAACTTGCCTTTCCGAAACTGAATGACAGCATTTATCATTTGAAGCACTACCTCTGATGAGAAGACTTTATCTTTTAACTGCTCTTCAAGTGTTTCTACTATTTTTTTATTGTTCTTGACTAGAGACCAGGAATTTTAGGGACAAGATTGCTCTTGCTTGGCCTCAGAGCCTAGTGTGCCCCTGGAACCACTGAGAGCTTATGGTAACTGAATGTTCCTTTGAGATTTTTGAAAGAGTACAAATAAATTTATTTAAGAAAATACATTGTGCCATTCTGTATTTCTATGCTTGCTTCTTGTTTCTTTTGGGTTATGGTGTTTCTAGCCTTGAATATTTAGGACTAATTGATTCTCATTGACTTGAGTGAGGAAAGAACCTGCTATGCTACTGAACAGACTCACATGACATGGACATCTTCATCATCAAAGGACATTCTTTTCTCTCTTGAATTTCTATGTCTACACTGGCTCACAGCAAGTTCAGTTGCACAGGGATGTCATCATGATGTAGGCATGAGCTTCAGTACATGGCAAAGAACAGTGATTTTCTGCACAGTATTTTGTGTATCTGCTGTTCATTGATAAGTATTTACCATTCTGAACCAAAGCTTGGTCCCACAGAAGCTTGTGCAAGTTTTGCCATGGACATCAAGAGGCAACTGAATTACAGGAATTCAGTCTGTAATGCTTAGAACAAATATATTCTACAAAACAGTGTAGGAATGTGCTCTGTCCTATGATGGGAAGAGACAGCAAAGTGATTATGTATAAGAAAGGTCCAGGACATGGAAATTCATTACAGAACAAATACACTATGAATAGGATCTGCTGATTGCCTCTGCCATGGCACGTGAAACTTTCCAAGACTGCTTTAATTCATCTCCTCTTATATGTTGCTTAGAGTACCTGAAGCTATGCTGGGCAGCCTGCAGATGGCTATCCAGAATTTATGCTTATGAATAAAGAAGAAAAAAAAAAAAAAAAGAAAAGAACACCCCCCCAAAAAAAAAAAAAAAAAAAACCACTATCTCTGGGTTGGGAAGTCTTAAAAACAGGCATAGAAAAGACCAATGACAGCACAAAAAATGGAGCCTCATCATTAACTGCATTTTATAAATTCTGACTTCTGGAAAATCTAATGGAGATGGGATGGGATGGACTGCCCTTCACAATGAATCACTGCTCCAGTAGTCCCTGCAGAAGCTGATTGTGAAACTGCCTGAGAAGTGGAGCTGGAATAGGAGTATCTTTCTCTTCAGAGATAACCTTAACAGCTAAGTAAATTCCATGCTCTTCTTTTTGTAACAGAACTTGAAGTTACGTGAAGTTAAGCTTCAGTACTGAGTGAAGAAATGTTGACAATTTTCAAGCTATGCTAACAAGTCTTTCTCTTACTGTCATTGTGATAAATACAGAGAAGCTGTGAGAACGCCCATGGAAACAGCACTGGCTCATGTACAGAAGACACATTCTAAAAAATAATATTTAAAAAAGAAAAAGATATTTTATTTCCTTTGAATGTCTTCCAGACACAGATGACAATAATTGTTCAAGCTCTGTGGGGATGCTTTTATTTACACTAAAGGTTGTTCCTGCTTCCCCTGCTGTACAAAGGAGCCCTTTCAGGAAACACAGGTAATAGGCCCCATCTTTGTTAACCTCTGGCTTGAAACCTTCAGAAAGCCTACTACTTCAGGTCTGCAAGTGCTTCAGTTTTTACTCAAGCTAAAGAAAGCCAAGGTGCTTAGCACATCACATTGGCCATGTAGCACCAGCAAGATTTTGTGCAGGGCAGGGCTTTCATCAGAGAGCATCACTAATCAGTTGCTGAATATACCCACTGCTGGGGAGTGGGGGGTACATGTGGCATCAGACCAGGGACTTTTAGCTGGAAACCATGAAGGTCCCTGTTTTAGCCTACCTGGACTCACTTTTACCTTCTAACTTCTATTTTGCAGTTCTTTTGTTTACAAACAATAACAAACCCAAAATAAACCAAAGAGCAAATCCTAGTCTGGGCCTTGTGAAGGTTATCAGTTAGAAATCCAGCTGGTAAATCTGCTATAAACAAGGCTGCTGGGAGGAGAATTCCTGAAACAATCCAAACCTATATTGTCCAGGACACTTCAGCGTCACAGCAAAAGCAAGACTAAATGAAATGTGTTACAACACTTTTGTGGTAAGAACCTGACCTGGATCTCACATATATTTTGGGCTGTTTTTCAAAACCAAACCTCTTGTTCACAAATAAGTAAACACTTTCCTGATTTTGGCCAGCTTCCAGAACTTCACTAAAGGAGATAAGTAACACAGTTTTGAATATTTCATTTCTAATTTTCCAGTTTAACCGGATTTAATGGGGAGCTTTGTGCCTAAATAAGAGCCAGGGGCTTTACTCACTCTGAACTTACATAGTTAGGATTTTTAGGGAAAATATCATTCAGCTGACTACCACGGGTACAACTGAAATTGCTGTATTTCTAGCTTCCTCTGATGCTTTAGAGCTCCTCACTTCCAGCTTCCCACAGAGACAGAGCATGAACTCTCTAGTGCATATGCACAAAGTGCACACTGGAGTAAAGTGAGGGTGGTAGCTGCGAAAGGTGACTGGGATGAGATAACAGGGAGCTTGGGGTCATTTAGATCACCAGGTCTGATGTCTTCATAACCTCCACAGAGCACATGTCAGCAACAGTCCCTATGTCAAGCGCAACACTCCTGACTGCACTAGGACATCATCACCCTTTGAATGACTACGAAGCTTGACTTAAGTATTCCCCCTGACAGTGAATCTGTCACACTCCTTGGGAATGTTTATTTATTGCTTTAAGAATGTCTGCATATTGACAATGCTTTTTTACATTCATTTTTCTTTTAAAGTTGATAAAAATATTTTCTGCTTATTCTTAGTAGTAGTAACAAAAAGGGAGAAAGACTTTTAAAGACCTGTGCTGGCAATAGGAAGCCTTTGTGAAAAGCAGAACTGCTGTAACTGCACATTCTCCATTTTCAGCGCTGCCTTGCAATCTTCTGACTTCACTAGTCCATGATTTAAGTTTGTGACAGCATGCCTGGCTGCCTTGCCTCCTTTAATCTAAGTAATTGCATGGGAAGTTCTTTGTAAGGACAGGGTTTTCCCAGTCAGGTTCACTATCTGCCTTTATGAGTGCTGTTAATTCTGCCCATCACTTCAACTTCCACCTCTGCCCTGGGGCTTAACAAAACAGTGACAACATCTGGGAAATAAAGTCATGACTGACTGTTAGTATTTCATTAACTCTGCACCTCATATTCAACACCGAGAGTGGCAGCACATCACCACCTATGGAGGGTCTTGTTCACACCACAGAAACTTTCCTTCTTTATAATGCAGCCAGGAGCATGCTCTCTCCCTCCGACTTCATCAGCAAAGACTAACTTCAAAATCAGACATTACCTCAAGAGCATCATTTATCCTTAGGAGGGAAAAGTGGTGGCCACAACAGAGAAGAAAACAGCCTTGAAACTGGCCAAGAAGTAACGCAACACAAAATAAAAAGGTGACCCTTCACAGCGACTGTGCGTGCCAGTTAAGGTTATCAGATGAATTAATAAAATACAATTGTTTCTTGTAGGATGGAGAGGGGATGGGTAGAGAGCTGAGGTGAAGTGAAGCTGCTAACAGAAGAGCTTTCCTTGCTAAGAAGGCAAGCACAACAGGGAATGAGAAAACTCATGCCAATAACTGTTACAGATGTTGATTTCCTTATATATTTATAATTAGCTTTGTACATTATTAATTGTCATGCAACAACTTCTTCTGAAATATTAGGGTGGTTACTTAGCTCTCCAGAGACCTGGCTTATCCACTTATACATTAGAATTAAATGTATGCTGCCTGGAAACTTCTGTGAGACTCTCTTATTTAGTATTTGGCAAGTATTTGGAGTTTTCTATATGGAGGTTGCAATGGAATTTAAAAAATAAGATAGATTGTTGCTTCTGAAACATAGTCAGAATTTCTTAAAAAAAACTTGGGCTTTTTTGAGAGAAATGACAATTTGATAGCCACTGCTGGATTTTCCCTTGCGCAAGTATGATGGATCAACAGTCGCATGTGCACACACAGAGTTCAAAACTAAGGCAAGCTGGTATTTACAAAAGCCTGTACTATCGCAGTGATGCAGACTGGCAGTAGGAACAGAACTACGGTTGCAGGTAAGATTTGTGGACAGTTGTAGCAGAGAAAGGCTCTTACTTTGTCAACAAAACCCCAGCTGTGACCTGGAGAGTCAACTGTTTCTCAGATGTCTAATATCTAAACAATGCTGGACAAAAGATCTGTCTCTAAACTACTATTTATTTCAGGTCTGGCTCCTGAACAGATGTTCTTTTTCTTGGAATGGATTATTGTCTGCTAAGGAATTGATTTAAGACCATCTTATTTGAATGTAAACTACATATTCACATTACATTCAGTCAGAAAAGCAATACTCTTGCCTGCTAAGCTATACAGTCCATGTATAGTCCAAGTACTTGTTCGAATTGTGCAAACACTGAATTGCTCCAAGTCATCAAAGTCAACTAATACTGTTTGTAAAGCCAGCACTGCCCCAATTCGGATGTTTAAAGTTGCCAGAAAAGAACGACTTTTGAAACTTTCCTTTGAAGCTGGCTGAAGAGATGGGTGCACTGCAGGTCTCTCCATATTCATGTCCCTTCACAAAGGAGAGCTTGTCCAGATGCCAAGGGGAAGCACTGGGAGGCTTCTCAAAGGGGAATTCAGCCAAAGAACAAAACACTCCAACCTCTGCCCTAACAGGAGTGCTGGGAGGTTTGCCTATTTTGCTGTGTTTTGTTTTTTAATCACTCTTCCAACAGATGGGCAGCAGTCACATGTTTTGTTAGAAAAGTTCACCCAACAGGACAGTCAAGCTTCCAGAAGCGCCCTGTATGTTACAGACAAAAAGCTGTTTCTCCAAAACAAGCCCAGATCTTGGGGCAAGCCATTTTGGCATTCAAATTCAAATGGTGCCATGGTCAAGATCAAGCATCTATAGTTCTGGAGAGTCCAGCTGGCCATATTCTGAGCATATACCTCATCAACAGCTAAAGGTCTGCTAGCACAGGAGGCTTATGCTGCCCTGGTAGCACACAGGTTTTACTTCTGTTTTTCTGAAAAAGTTTTGGTCTTCAGAGTAATTTGAATGGCAAGAACGTACTCCTCTCATGACAGTGTATTTCTGTGGTTTTTCAAATACTGCCACTGCACAGCTAATTTCAGAGGTGTTATTAAATCTATGGATTTAATTAATTTCCAGTGCTTTATTTAATTTGCAGTGTTACTGAATCAAGAAATACTTCTTAGCCATATGAAAGCAATGTGCTTAAATAGAAAGTTTAGGTAATAGGATTAGTTAATCGACAGTTAGAGGCACCTGAAGGCATGGCCCCTCCATCAGTTATTGTTGATAAACAAGTGGTTGTTTGCAGCTTTTCCATAGTGTCAGAGCCAGCACAAGAGCTAACTCTTACATGGGGAAGTTTTCAGTCAGAACAAGAAGCTGTATAGGTGTGCAGCTCTTCCAGGGGGGTAAAGGGAATGGGTGAATGGGGCAGAAGGGGAAGACAGGACTGCCCCTTGTGAGCATAAGCACAGCCTTAAATAGCTCAGATTGATCAGGAAAATGCACCAAGATGGTCTTGTTTGCCCCTGTTCATGCTGAAATACTCTGGTGTGGACTTCACAACAGTCAGCACTCTGCCATCCATAAGTAACTATGTAAGATGTAGGATAACAAGCATGCTGTACTAACAGGTTGCAAAGGTTAGGAATGCTCTGTTTGCTATAAGCACTATGCCTGAAAACCCTGCCTGCAATACAGCATGGCTAGGGCAGCCTTGTGAGGATCACATTAATATTTGAAATGCAGTCTTTGCTCACACAAACTTAATTGCTACATGAAGAACATTTTTTATAGTTTAAAATTTTGTCTTTGAAGAAGGAGGAGGAAAGAAAAAGAGTCTAATTGGGTTTTAAATTCTAATGTATGTATATTCAGTGCAATGTATGACACACACAGCAAATCAAAGCCAGCTTAGAGTCAGTTTTTCTGCAGCTTTTTCCTCCCATACCTTTCCAGGATTACTAATTAATAGAAACCAGATGTCAAGTACTTTAGTATGGCCTTAAATCCAGGATGTGAAGAGCCTGATCTCCTTATTGCCCTGGGGCCTCATGTGCAAATTGAATTTAAGCATCACTACCGATTTGCTAACATTTTCTATCCCTCTGCCTACTGACCAGTGTAAAGAATGACATAAAGGAGAACAAATCCAAAGGTACAAATACCTTCCTTTAACATTTTTTGCCAAACCTTTTTATAAACAGTGATCAGCAATAAGTGGGACTCCAATCAAAGGCTTGCAGATACAACACAAAAATAGAGAAAATGATGAGAAATAAAATTTTGAATTTAGATCTTTATTATACAGGCCCAAAGCTGTGGTCACCATGCAGTTACACTGTAATGGGAATGATCTTGCTGAAAGGATCTCACTTAACAAATGTAAAGAGACCACAGACTACAGCATTCCAAATAACTGGCACTTTAGTTTTTAAAAGAGCAAAAATAAATAAAAGAATGGCAAGGATGTTCTTTTCACACATGGTGGGGCATACACATATTCCTTCTTTCCTATAGCTATTCAAGAGACAAAATTAGCAAATACTGCCTGAAAATGCAGACCTTTAATTTGAAGGCTCGGCTAACTTAGCTGTTTCTTTCCCCCTGGCTATTAGATCAAGCACACATTTTGATAGATGCATATGCCAGAAAAGAAATGCAATGTAGTTTTTTTGTATTTCATTCCTACTTCCTGTCCTCTCCTCCTCCTTTCAGGACACCAGCAGGAAGTAATTGCAGACATCTAGTCAAATAAAAGCCCTGGAACTTTTCCTACCTAGTTTTTCACGGTACTCTTATAATTTAAGGATTCATCACAAATCTGAAAATGTTCAGGTGTCTCACAGCAAATTCATCATCTCTGGAATACAGATAGCCACAGTGAAGAGCTGCACATAAACTGCACACTTAGTGTTATGTAAAAGTGGTTATCTTTAAAATAACAAAACATTTCTTAAAATTTGTATATTAAAACAAAGCATGTCTTATTCCCTACAGGATTTTCTTGTAACCTGTTCTTCAATTATTTGCACTAGGAGATGCTACAAATGGTATTAGCTGCAAGATAGAGTCCACTGTCATCTTCTGGTCCAGCAGAAGAACCTGTCCCTCCGATGGATGCAAAACTGTTCATCTGAGCAGATCATCCTCAACAGCAGAAATATGGTCTAGAAACTCATAGAGTTTATGGTTTTAATTTATAAAATTTAACCTGCCCCAGACAGGTAATACTAGTATGTATGTTTGCCATCCCTGGGTTCTGTCAGAAACGGGGTACTGAGGTGCTCAGAGCCGTCTCAGTCTGCAGCGCTGGGATCCTTCTGGCACTTCAGACCCAAGATGCGATGTGATGCATGCTAGAACATGGGTGCACTTCTCACTTAACTGCAGAGCCCCGGACCTGGTAAGCTGCCAGAACCTCCTTCATCTTGCCTGTTGACAAAAGGAACAATAACTAGTCATCACTGGTTGCTGGAGCGCAATTCCAATTTTTAAAATGCCCTATAAATGAGATGAGACTTTCTTCTTTCTCTTTTTTTTTTTACCAGGCAATAGCAAATGTTTCTTAAATAACAGATTTGCGATAAAGTTACAGTCTCTCTGTTAGCCACAGGATGCTTATGAGGGAGAAAGGTGTCTTACACTGCATAGTTCCTAAAATATTATCCAGGATTAAACATATCATTATTTTGAAGTATTACTAATTTTCCCTTTCAGTGCCCAATAGCTTAGTACTTTAAAATCTTAATTAAAATATTATCTCTATAAAGCATAATTTTGTATAGCAGATTTTCTGGCTAAAAGTTCTGCATTGTCTCTCACACACTGTACACATGATAACAATGTAAGCAATTCAGAGGATTAATAAACAATTAACAAGTAAGAATCCAACAGAATAATTTGCATTTTATGCAAGTTTGGTGCCTCTAATACACACCAGCTACGCCCATTATGTATTGACAGCAACTATTAATCCTAACAGCTATAAATCCTCCATAAATGACTCAGTGAATGGGCTTTACTGAACCAGGGAAATCTACTCTGATTTCCTGCCAGTTATAATTTTTCCAGAGAGCAAAAGTTCAAGCACTTTGGTTCTCAGAAAACCAAACACTTTCTTCTCTAGTATCATAGGCTAAAGGAAAAAGGTAAGACCAAGAATATGCCTCCAATATATGTTTCCTTCAGAACAGGTAGAAGGAGAGGCAGAGGTACGTTTGGAGGCTAATTCACCCACTCCTTAGGTAATCTCTAAAAGGTGTCAATGTTTTTTTTCCATGGACTGTAAATAGACTAAAGACCAAACTCTCTCATGGCTAGCAGTGAGTGCTTTGTATCCTACCACAGATATCTCACTATGTCCACCTATATATTTCACAAAGACCATTCACAAAGCCATGAGACCATAGTAATTTTCAATCAATACTAACATGGGCAAAATTACAAAAAGTATAATTGCTTCAACCTAATGTAAATACAGACACCATGCAATAAATTCCAGAACCAGCTTAAAGTTTTTTGTTATAGACCCTGAAATTTTGTGGAGATATTCCACATTAAACAATAATTTGCATGTATAATTATTATCCTTATCACATAGATGGAAAGCACTAAAGGGATAGAGCTAGCAGGTGATTTGAGAGATTGTTTTGCCCATCCCTGATCTACACTATGCCTTCTGATGTTTGATATGAAAACAGGTTAGACAAACATCTAACCTAAAAAACATCTGCAAGGTAGAAAATTCCACGAACTTCCCCTACACAACCTATTCCAGAGCTCCACTTTTCCTTGCCAGTTTCATTTTTTTCCTGATGCTTAAACTAAATCATCCCTATTGAGATCTATGCTTATTATTGCTTTTCTGTACAGAGAGCATATATGGCAGCTACATCTCTTCCTCTTTAGAGTCACCCATTCTTATATGAAAGTGGCTACCATGTCTTCCTTTCCTCCTCTCATCTCTAGACTAAACAAGCCTTCAACCTTTCCTTGAAGGTCCATGTGGTTTAGATCTTTGAGCCCAGTTCACTCCCTTGCTGGACTTCCATATGAGCTGCAATTTCCACAAGTGAGTGAAGCTCTGCCACTGAGGCCTTATCAGTGTCAAGCAGAGCAAAATAATTACATTTTATGCTTTATTACTCCCCTTTCTATAACCCACATTAGCACTGGCCTTGTTTGCAGTAGCACAACATCACTGGCGCATATTCAGCTGGGGATCATTATGATAGATGCATTTTCTGCAGAATGGGTGCTTGGGCAGTTGTTTTCCATCTGCATTTATGTGCAGCTGATTACATTGAGCCGTATGTACAATTCTCCATTTGCTCTAATTAAACTGCTGGAAACCTGATATTTTCTAGGCTACCCCACTATTTTATCAAGGTAATTTTTAATTCCTAACCTTTCATCCAAGCTGTCGGAAAGAATACTGACTAGTACCAGAACAAGGAAGAAAACTTGCAGAACTGCACTTAATGGTGTATCATTGAGAACTACTTGCTGTGTATGGCTCCCAAATCATTTATACACTCACATAATAATAATTTATTCTAGACCAGTTTCACTAGCATACCTGAGAATAACAACTGAAATCTTTTGCCATACAGTCTTGCTCAAATAAAGCAGATAATACCAGTAAATCTTTTAAAATGAAGTATTGCATACACTTTGAAAATAAAAGCATTATGGAAAAAAAGATTAAAAGTGAAAATACAGTCTTGCTGACAACTGATTTTACATCCATATGTCCTCTACTGGAATATTGTTCGATTTAGGCATAATAGAAGTCTTTCATAGTTTTTTAAAACTGAGTTTTGCTCAGTAGATACCTCCACTGAGAAAGCAACAAAGACATACCCCTACAATACCTCTTTTGCAAATACAGCTGTTGTACAGCTTCACAAAACTCCAAGCTGCAAAATTACTGTTTACTATTTATTTTGCATGAGTTCTTGATCAGAAACATACTGAAAGAGGACGGCAAACACCAACAGGACTGATGATACTGAGCCTTTCGAAGAAAGGATTACCATTCACATTAATCGTTACGGAGATACAAGCCAATTCCACAAATACAGGAGACACAGATCACTCCTTTTACCCAACTGGAATTATTTGGCAGAGCTTTTCTACTTCTCACTCTATGATACACCTGAGCTACTCAAAAAAAGTGAAATAACTTGCTTCCTGAGGTGGAGAGAGATCCCCGTTCTTTCTCAGTGATGAACAATATTTTATTTTCAGTTCTGAACTGAAAGAATTGAAGGCCATCAGAAATTGAAATACAAACTAATCAGTAAATACAACATAAAGCAACTTTCAATTAACAATAAATGCGATTTGGTTTGATACTTGGGGATATATCCCACGGGTCTTCAAGTGAAGAGACTGACTTCCCTCTGAAAAACATGTGAATACAGACAGACACACATTTTCTACTTTCTCCACTGAAAAGAAGGAAACAGGAGAAGGAAGGATGGGTGAGCCGGCCCCACCCAGAACCATTCCTGACGTACAGCCCACTGTCTAGCTGCTGAGGCAGAGAAGGATTCCACAAAAACTTGCTTGTTACAGGAAGTCAAAAGTCCTGAGGCTGAGATAAACCAGATGTCTGTGTCTCTCCAAGAACAGCTCTAGGGACTTTAAATTATAAAGATTTAAGAGACTTCTCCAAGAATTGTAGACATCCACATACCAAAATTACCTCTGTCTTTTTGTCAGTCAGGGCAAGGATTTCCGACCTTTCCTGGGATCAAGACTTTTGCTAACAATGAAAGGGAAAGACAAACTTCTCAGTCAGAAGCACATCTGAAAGAAAACCCAGGCAGTGGCTCGCTCGGGAGCAGAAAAGTGGATACCCTGTTGACATGGAAAGATGCATGTGTCATGGTGACTATTCTCTTAAAAGACCATCATTGTTCTTTTTGTGATCCAGAAACAAAATCTGCTCAGCTTGCCTGAAGTTACTGGAGTGTTTCCCAACCCATAAACACAGATCTGATGGAATCCCTCTGGGAAAAAGGAAGAAAAAAGGGAGGAAAACCAGGAGAGGCACTGGCCTGTTTGCACCAGCTGGGTCCTGCCACCACAGTGGGATGTGTCTCACAGGCCCAACGGTAGGCCAGGCTGAGTGCAGGCAAGACTCATGATGCACAAGGTAAAGCTGGGCACGTGGTGTCAATGATGCCCCCCTCCTGCAGGCAAAAGAGACAAAGTGGATGGGTTGATATTACTGTGACCTGAAACCATCTAGGCTGAAAATAAAGACAATGCCTCTGCAGTAATTTTGCAGTGGTCCAAACCCCTTGTATAATACTGTTGCATGGTTTTGAAATGTTCAGGGCATTTTTTTCCTGAGCTACAGCTGCTTTTCCACAGGGGCTGAAGCTGCACACAGAGATGCAGTTCCAGTCTGCACAAAATTTTTTCTTAAGCCTCACACAATGTGTAGGGGAGCCCTTGCAGTCCTCCTGGAACAGCAGAAGGGCATATACTCATCTCACCTGAGTTCGGTATTCAAGGATGGGACTCAGTTATCTATGCTTTAGGTATCTAGTGCTTTTTCAGATTCCCTAAAGGCTTCCTGCCTCATTAGCATAGGAACCATCAGGACATCCTTAGTGGCACTAGACACTGCTATTTAGGCAAGCAAACCCATGATAAATGTCATACGAACAGACAGAGTTATCTGCAGCCAGTCAGTGATGGGAGGAGAATTTGTCCCACGCTCACATAAGTGCCTAAAACACAGCTGGGAGATGTGTGGGTGTCCCACCCCTAGTACATAGCACTTGCTCTGCACTAGAGACAAAACAGTCAGCTTTGCAGTGTAAACATTTTGCAAGGGTAAGGTGAAGTGAGATGAATCTCATGCATTTTCTTCAAAAGCAGAAATAGGAACCTCCATATAAAACAGTGTGACTTTAGAGTAGTGATTCATAGGGGGAAAATTAGTAACACTCAGTGTAATAAAGGCTGAAGTTACCAGATACAGATTAATAGCAATTGCAAAACTTTTCCTGATGTTAGCAAGCAGCATAAAACCTACATAATTTAAATTACTTTAAATTTTAGTTAAAGCTTATGGGTAGAGAGTAGACTTGATACTGAGATACCTTGATCTGTTTGTTCCTTGACGGCAAATGTCTTAGACGTTGCAATAAGGAAATGATGATGATTATATATGCTTGAGTTATGATACCCCTGTCCTTGATGTTAGAAAAATCTCTTTTAAGGTAGTAAATAATGTGACATTATGTATTTTGCTGTCATAAATAAATAGGTAGTAGGAAATCTGAAAATTATGACAGTGTTTTATATGACTCAATCTAAGTTTGCTTTGGGGGAAACAAATGAGGAGTAACGGTCAGTATCTGAATTACTGTATTATTTATGTTCCTGTATACAAAAAGATTCATAGAATCACAGAATAGTTAGGGTTGGAAAGGAACTTTAGATCATCTAGCTCCAACCCCCCTGATATGGGCAGGGACACCTCGCACTAAACCATGCCTCCCAAGGCTATGTCCAACATGGCCTTGAACACCGCCAGCAATGGAGCATTCACAACTTCCCCGGGCACCTATTCCAGTGCCTCATCACCCTTCAGTAAAGAATTTCTTCCTCAGATCCAATCTAAACTTCCCTTGGTTAAGTTTGAACCCATTACCCCTTGTCCTATCACTACAGTCCCTCATGAAGAGACCCTCCCCAGCATCCCTATAGGTCCTCTTCAGATATTGGAAGGCTGCTGCGAGGTCTCCACGCAGCCTTCTCTCCTCCAGGCTGAACAGCCCCAACTCTCTCATCCTATCTTCATAGGGGAGGTGCTCCAGTCCCCTGATCATCCTCGTGG
>JASSUY010034900.1:0-35222 GCA_032466535.1 Forpus xanthops | reverse complement strand
TATCTTCATAGGGGAGGTGCTCCAGTCCCCTGATCATCCTCGTGGCCCTCCTCTGGACTTGTTCCAAGAGTTCCATGCCCTTTTTATGTTGAGGACACCAGAAATGCACACAGTACTCCAAGCAAGGTCTCATGAGAGCAGAGTAGAGGGGCAGGATCGCCTCACTCATCCTGCTGGTCACACTCCTTTTGATTCTTACATTTAATTTTTTTAAAAAACAAATTAACAGGGAAACATTAAGCAGAAGTATTAGAATATATCTCAGAGCCTTGACATCATAAAGATATCGAGAATATAAGGAAAAAGGGAATCTACAATATGCTAAATTCAAATTACACTTAATTACAGTAGATAACAAGGTCCCTAATTTTTATAAGAATTTATTGATAAATATATTTTTAAAACTAACAAGGATCTTCCAGTTTAATAAACATACAAAACAGTTTAAAATATGAGAAGACCCTAGATTAGAAAGAAAAGTAGTGCATATTATTAATTAGAAAAAATTCCATACAACATGATTTTGGAATTTGGTTAACTTTAAAAGCTTTTCTGCACTGAATATGGTGGTGCATGTAGCATCAGTTAGAAATGAACAGTCCAGTGGCACACTGCATTCTCTACATAAGACCCAATTAGGGTACCAATTGATAATCCAGTTGCCAGCTCTTCGAAATAGAGGCTAGGATCTGGCAGCTGTTCATGGGAGTGTGTGAGTTCTGTGATGGAGGAGGAATTTCACAGCCTTGCAGTAGTTTCCCTGGTGTGTGACTGCAAATGCATGCACTGCACTGCATAAGCCAAAAACTGTAGCCACCTCTGACCTCTTCGCTTTCTTCCCCGCCTATCAGTTAATCTATGCCTGGCTTTTTTCAATCCATACATATCTTACTTTAGCTGTAATCCAAACTATATACTCATTGCAGCTGTGCGAACTCTGGCCAAACTAAGTCCTTGGCTTTATCAAATCCAGTGCTGTCAGTTCTGAAGAGTTGTAAGCTCCATGGTGCGATGTTTCTCTGCAAAGCTGCTCCTTCTGAAAAGAGCTGCTTATGTGAGAATCTGAGTTTTCATATTTTACTTTATTTGCACAGAAGAGGTGCAATATACAGTTTTACATGCTGATAGGCTCAGAAGAGGCTGGGAAAAATAGAAGGCAAAATAAGAAGGATTTCCAGAGCCTCAATTTTGAGATTTCCATATTTTTAAGGCACTCTCATGATTTTTGAAGCCACAATTTCTGAATGTTTGACATTTGCAAGACAAGAAACATGCAAGTTTGCTGTCTTCGAGCTTTGCAGGCTGCCATGCCACAAGGGAGACGAAGATATATGTTCTTTTTGGGGTATGTCTACATAGTTAATGTGACTGAATCTTGACCACAAGCCAGCTCTTGACATACTTGCTAGAACACTTCATCTACATTCAAGCCAAACAGTACTCATCAGGGTGGCTATAGTATGGCAGAGGGTGTGAGATGGAAACTGCAAACATTTCAGGGTGTTAATGCAGAACAGCCTTAATCGCTCCTCAGCTGGGCTTGACTGTGGGAATGCTTCTGGTTTGCTTCAAGACAAAGGCACATCCAATAAACATAGCAGGGGCAGTTCAAGCGAACCCTTTTTTGCTATGCTGAAGCAGTGAGGGATAGGTTCACAGTGTTGGGTGGTGCCAAGAGCTGGTATGCATGGTGAGAGCATCCCCGCCACAGAGCCACATGGACCCTAGGAGAGACAGGAGCCTATAGCACAACTGCTCCTGTGCTGCATCTGTCCTGCAGGATAAGCCTTGACATAACCTGGACCTCCATTACCTTGCAGGAGCCAGGGCAGCCTACGGGTGGCTGTGACTGATTTAGGGAGCTGTTTGCTGCCAGAGTCCAGGTAAATGTAGTTTGTCCCAAACTCTGCTTTTCTCTGGTGTAAGCCAGCAGGTAAAGAGGGGTGCTCACCACCGGCACCTCTCACCCAACAGTCAGATTGGGTGCTGCTGCCTCCTAGTTGTGGAGCTGATGCATTCCCGCAACTGATCACACTGGACAAAATAGACAAAAAAGTCATTGCACAATAACCGAGTATCAGCTGGAGTCAGCTAACAAATTGTCTGGCAGTAGCACAGAGCAGCTCCTTGTACTGTCTCAAAGCAGTAACTGATGGCTGGTCTTCCAATAACATGGAGAAAGCAAGCTGAAAACAAAATCAGCATGTCTACCCTGAAATGGACTTGAAGCATCTTACACCTCTCCCAGTATTTGTCAGGGCTACATCACACTGTTGGCTTGTCGAGATCCTGAGACAAACAACAAACCTAGATTTTAATTCTCTTTCACAGCAGAAGTGTTTTTATCCTTTTTTTACTGCTGTGTCCCACCTGACTAAATACATACAACTGTCTGGTTCCCAAAACTGCCCACAGTCCTTTGCTATGTGGAATGGGAGGGGTACAAAGTAGGGGAACAGGAGACATAAATTTCTCAGTGTGCAGGCTCCTCTTAATCCTTTACACTAATTGACCAAGCTCTATCATAAAAGTTGCCTAAGGTTTGTTTTAATATCTTTTTCCCTACTGTTCCAGAAATTCAGTGCTCTGATGGCTAGAATCTTTTTTTTCTAATTTGCAGCTGATATTTATTCATGACCAATTTATAACCCTGAGGTTTGTGTCTATAATCAGCAGGTTTTCTGTTTTTTAATGGCGTGCACGACTTGAAGGCTATTGCCATAAAAGTAAATAAAGAATGTTTCTATAAATACACTACAATGAAAAGAGGGCTAAGAAAAATCTCCATCCTTTACTGGATGTGGGGGGAAACAGTGACAAAGGTTGAGGAAAAGGCTGAGGTGCTTAATGTTTTCTTTGTCTTAGGCTTCAATAGTAAGACCAGTTGTCCTCACGGTACCCAGCCCACTGAGCTGGAAGACCAGGACAGGGAGCCCCCATAATCCAAGGGGAAATCATCATCAATCTGCTACAGCACTTAAGACACAAACAAGTCTATGGGGCTGGATGGGAACCACCCAAGGCTACTGAGGGAGCAGAAGGGCTCACCAAGCCACTTTCAATCATTTATCAGCAGTCCTGGCTAACTAGGGAGGGTTCCCAGTGAACTGGAGGTTAGCAAATGTGACATTTACCAGAAAGGCCAGAAGAAAGACTGGGCAGCTACAGGGCTGGCAGGCTGACCTCAGCGCTGGGGAAGATTATGGAGTAGATCATCTTCAGTGCCATGACACAGGACAAGGAGCTGATCAGGCCCAGTCAGCATAGGTTTATGAAAGACAGGTCCTGCTTGACCAACCTGATCTCCCCTATGACCTGCTTAGTGGATGAGGAAAAGGCAGTCCCCTCCTAGGGTTTCACCAGTCTGCAGAATGAATTTGTTTACTGCATCTATGTGCCTGTCTGCTGCCTAAGAATTATGTCTTCTGCCTGGCTTTAGCTACACAATTGAGACCATCAGCTTCCTTCCCAGGCGCCCTTTGCAATTCCCACTCTGCAGTGGCAATACCATTTCTGGTAGTTGTACTGTAGGAATTGCATCCTTGATGAATTAGAAATGTATGAATAGCCATGAAAGGTGAACCTTGCAGCACAGAGCTCCTTTTCAAGATCACGAGAACTGCTTAAAAATTCTAGTCTACATTTAAATGTAATTATCTACATTTAGCTTTAATTAGTGTCCTAAATAACTTTATTTTAGGTGCAAGTTATGACCTGTCGTTACTTGTGGTTTCTCTGTGACTTTAGCTACTATTGATCACAAAACCCATAATTCCATTGCTGACTCTGTCTTGTTGGGCCTGGTACTAAAAATATTTTGTCACTTAAAATTTATAAGTTATGTAAATAGAATGCCTCTTTCTCCCATTCTCTTGTTATTCTGCAAATGTCTCTGTATTGATGGTAGATCCATCCAGTGTTAAGTAAGCAAAAGACACCCCTCCTGTAGGTCATTTTCTTTCAGATCATTAACTCCATTTCCTAGTCAGCTGTCTCTCTGCAAATTCTAAAACCACTGATTGAACCTATATTGGTGTTACTATGCATCTACTTCAGTATTTCCAATCAAATACCACAACACATAAAAAATGCCTGAGGTAATCATTATGGGATGACACAGCTTCAGGGCACAAGCACTTGTTGAAGACTATTGGCTGCTATTATGCCAGCTATAGTCTCCCAGTGACTTACTGTTAAGTCCATACTGGAAGTTTAACTGGATGAACTGTTCAATAAATTTTTTTTCTGCATTCACTCATATAACATTTTAGACATGTCAGAATACCTAAATCTAGCTCTTAAATAAAAAGCTTTAATAGCCTCCTTAATGAAAAACAACTGAATTAGTTCTGTATAAATAATTAAAATAGTTAGGACAACACTTGAATAAGAAGTGTTATTCACATTACTGAAGGAACCAAAAGAAATCTTAATAGAGAAGACAAGAGAATTTAGTATTTTAGCAGTTACTGGGACCATCTTTCTCCTAAAATACAGACCTAGGCATAGAAATACCTCCATCACCACTATTCTTCTCCGTTAACACTGACAAACAAAGGCTTGAACCTGTTTTTAAAAGATGGTAGTTGCATTTGCTTGATAACTACTGCTTTTAAAATGACCTCTTTTGCACATGCCCGCTACAGAAACCATGGGATTTAGTTTTGGGTGTTCGACATTAGGAACCTAAACATCTTCAGCTTTTCCAAATACACTATTGTCAGTAGACACGATTTTTCCAATAAATGGGAAAATTCAAATAAAATTCAATTGTGCAGAGACAATATATTTTTTTCCCCTAAAAAAGACGGCCAGTAGAACTAAGGTCTTTGTTCCGCAGCTCCATCACAGACCACCCAATCTACAGAAAGTTATCCATCAGCTCCTGTCAGCAGAGGAACACAGCTTGCTGTGGATGCCAAGGATCTCCAGAGAGCAACATAGCCAAATTCATAGCATTCCTGTTCACCAAAGGATTTAAACCAGAAATATTCTTGCTAACTACTACAATCTTTTCTTACTGTAACTAACATCAGCATTTCTGAAGGGATCTGACATTGTACAAAGCAGGAAAATACAGTAACAAGTTGTTTGAGGCAGAAGAAGATAAATTTTGGAGGATAGTTGTTTTCTAATCAGATTAAGCTGTCAAGAATCTTAAATTAAAAAATAATCTGAAGACACTTAGCTTTACCTTGAAGACTATTCTATTTCTTCTTTTGAACAAAATTCAGCACAAAGGAAAATTCCTTTGCTGTACGAAAAGCTTTTAGTAAATAAAACAAAGCATAGTAATAAAAGGCACTTAAAATGCAATAAAAAGAACAATCTGAATGTCAAAATAGCATTGCAACAAACATACAAACCCCAGAAGTAAAAAAGTAATTATTAACTGTTAGGTCATGCTCTTTGGTTCATATCACTAAGAGCAAAATCTTGCTATCAGTATTTCATTAGTAATTCTGCTATTATAAAATGAACCAACATTTTTTTTTCTCTAATTGTGGAACATATTTCTGCAATGATATCAATAGCTGGAAAAACATCTGTACTGCATCTGCATCTGACCAGAAGTAAACATGTACAATATAATGGAGATAAACTGAGTAAGAAGCCTTGATCAATCAAAAAAAAAAACTTCATCCCCTTAGCTATTTGAATTATTGAATTCCTACATATGTGGGCATAAGAGTGCTGAAATATAACATTCACCTAAATTATATACTCATTGTATTTCTTAAACAGTTTCAGCCTTGAAAAATTGAGTCTGGTGCCTTTAAATGCAGCTTCTTTGGAGATTCCTAAGAATGTAGAGGACTTTCCAAAAATGTCATTTGTAAAGTTTTTTGAGTTTTTTATGGTTGTTTTTTTTCTTTTTCTGTGAGTGCAGTGCTGCCAAATAGTTTTACCACTAAAGAAATGCTATTTCAGCTGCATTTAAGCAGAGAAATAGTGGTAGTTAATGGCCTATTCACTTAATCATAGTTATTCACTCCCTGGAAATGCCTTAGAATATAATAAATGTTTTGTTTTCTTTGTGGACGCTTAAATTACAGGCATTATATAACACCCATGATATATAACCCATTAGTACAAATCCAAACTGTATCCAAAACCACTCCCTTAAAATAATTCTAATATTTGGAGCCTCCAAAGAAAGAAAATGCTGTTGTTACCCACAGAGCTACCGAAATAGCACTGATAGCAGGGTAAGAAATGGCTATAAAGTTATGTTTTAACTAAAATGTGGCTATTTGTCATCCATTTACAGAGATCTGAAGCAACTATCACAAAACATTTTTAAACAAAGAAAACAAGAAACCTGCTCAAGTAGCTGAACAACACACACCCTTTTTGTCCAAAAGGCTGCAGATGCAGGGTTGCAGTCCAGCCCATAACAGAGAAGACAACCATAATGGTTTCACTCTGAGATCAATGCTCACATTGGGCACCCTCCAGCATAGGATTTACCTTGTCCATCTCTCTTTTAACATTCATATAGGTTGTAGAAGTCCCTGTTAGCCTTAGCTTGCTTTCTTTGCTGCTAAGGGAAGATTATATTTATTATACTACATGTTGACTGCCTGTTGCAAGGGTAAGGTCATAGCTGGTTATACATCATCTCTTTGTTGTTGCCATTATACTGACAAGGCAGAGAATCCACATTTTCACAGGAAGTTTCTTCCAGATGCATTTTAAAAAGCTGCAGAATACGTTTCAAAACAATGCTAGACTTCCAAGGCTGTGTTTTTTAGTTGCAACTGCTTTGCAGAAAGGATTTGATTACTAGCTCATGAAAATATTCCCCTGGCTACTTCTACGAGTGAAAACAACCTCCAAAACAGACTTCTATTGGCTTCCTGAATGGAAGAAGTCCTTAATTGAAAGCACGTAAAAAATCAAACGGCTTTCAAAATTAGAATACAGACAAAATTTGGTATCAAACACCTCTTTTATTTCTTCTGGAGAAAAATATACTCAGTTATTTGCTGAAGAAGTAACCTGCCAGGTCATAAAGTGATAAAAGACACTACACAGGTGGTGGCATTCTAGTTTAAACTTAAGTTTTGTAGAAGAATTGTTAAGAATTTAGTGATGAAAAGAAAATAAAATGAAAGTGATTAGAAAAAGAAAGATTTCATGATTCCTAGGAAAGGAAGAGCAGAAAAATGCTAGGGGAATGCAGTCACAGCTGCTCCAGGGACTAACTCAGGTCACATCCAGGCAAAGGTGATTCAAGGAGGAAAGAGTTCAGATGAGAGGACAAGTCTACAGAAAGGCAGCACTAAAGGCACAGCAACAAATTAACCCAGCGCAGAGTAAGCAAGCAGTATGCTATGTCAGGAGATACTTAAATTACCTTAAAGCCCCTAAGGAGTAATTTAAAAGGTATCAGTAGGTACACACGGCTTAGTATGTTGTGCGAACTACAAAGAATTCACCATTCAAAGACAGGGGAAAGAACAAGTACGAAATATAAGAAAAAAAACTGCAAACATGTTATAAAAAGATATGCAACATAGAACCACCTTACTAGTTCAGAATAAGCTTTGCCCGAGAGAATACTGCTGCTGTCACCTGGAGCTCTGCACAGGCTTATTTGGCATCTGAGTGTTGCTTTTGATGGCTGAAATGTCAGCTACCTTGGGACATCATGTGCTGGCACAGTGATGAGCACAGAAAAGTTTGACTACATCCTACAATGCAACTACTGCTTGCTCACCAGAGAGGAGAGCAACAGGGCACAACCAGACCTTTCATCGGGTTTCTCAAAACAGGCTAGCTGTAATTCTGGTACCTGAGTATCTGAGGATCTGGTACTTTGGTGACAAGAGAGATTTGTAAAATCTGATGTGATACAAAACCAGGAGGTTGGAAGCAGTTTACAAAAGTGCATTAAAATTCACCATAATCACAGTAATTTGGATGAATGTTCTGAAATTAATGCATTAGATCCACAAAGAGAAGTGCAAATTACCATAGAACAATAAATCAAGCACACAAGTTTAGAAAAGAGACTTGCTAGGCAACTGCACTGCAAAAAGGATCTGCAGGGGAGTTACAGTGGTCTATAAGTAAATTATAAATCATGATGATATCCAGGAAAAGGATTTTGCAGAAAAAGGCAGCCTGATATACATTCACAGTAATACTGTAAGAAAATCAAGTCATTATTATACCCTACCAGCAGCGGCAAGGCCCTGAGTGCATCAATGCTGTGTCCAGTTCTGCCTATGGGGCTGTCAGACACTTGGAGGGAGTCCAGGTAAAACCCACAAAAAAAAAGTAACAGATGGAGAACAAGGGAGGGTTGAAAGAATTAGATTGTTTAGTCTAGAGAAAGTGGAGACATGATAACATATCAAAAATATGTAAAAGTTTGTTATGAGAAGAGGATGGTGACTAATTGCTCTCCATCATCATTAGGCTAAAGACAAGAGTTATTAATGCAGTTGAGAAGAGCTTTCTAGCACAGGGACAATCTGCCCAGCAGCAGGTTATCTCCAGGTATTCATGTATTATTGTCACAGGAAGCAATGAGAGCAGTGAAGATAAACATCTATCAAGATGAGGAGAGGTAAGCTTGATCCTCTCCAAAACTGGGTGAATAGCTCAGGTGATCCTGTGTGAGATCCCATCCAGACTTACTCCTCATGCTCAGCCACAGATACAAGGCACAGATCAGAGCTTTCATCAGAGACTAAATACCATGATACACATGACTGTCATTTGCATTGAGATGCTTGCCAGGAAGTATGGAGCCTGCAGGACAAGGGACGGATCTTATCAAATCTGTGTAGCTAATTCATTCAATTGGCTAGAAATACCAGAGAGCATCCACTCAGTCCCATTACAGGCTCTTTTACTTAACATGCGTGTGCTCAACCATATCTTTATTTACTCTACCTTTGCTGCCAACAGCCCTTTTCGCAGTCTTATAAGGATTGATGTAGAGTAATTAGGTATACACCACTGTGAGACCCATGGAGAAATGAGCTGAAGAGGCTTTAAAAGAAACAGCACTCAAGGTTGTTGCGATGCCTGGCAGGGGCCAGGCTGGTCATGAAGGTGAGGACCTTGAGAAGGCAAATGGCAGGCAGATGAAAAGGTGTGACGTGCCAAGAACTTGTGCTGTAGAGGTTCCTGCTATGGACACATAGCCAGTAGCTGCTGGTGCTAAATCTCTTTTGGGTTAGAGTGGGTAAACTGTTATGCTGCACAAGGGTTCACTGCAGGTTGGGAGAAAAAGATCAGAAATCCTAGTACAACAGGGAGATGGGAGAACAGCGTTCATTTTGGGAGCATCAGGGATGAGGCCCTTGAGTTTTGCCACCTTTAGAAGAGTCTGAGGAGTAAAGACCAGGGAAAACAGGGCATGAAAGGTCCTATCCCCTCACAGAAGGATAGCCCAGGTATGCAGACCCTTGGAGTGGCTGTGACCTGTACACTGAGGGATTCACAACAATTCTCTTACAACTAATATTATCGATTTTTTGTTTTGTTTTGTTTTGTTAAGAAGTGTAGAATTCAATTAAGTTGACAGGGATTTTCTAAAGCAAATACGCATGTAAGATGGCAAGTGGGGCTCACTGGTTTACAGAGGAAGCGGCTGCATGGCCAGATAGCGTTGTTGGGGTACCTGTGTGAAAGTACCTGCTCCCAGGTCCCTCTGTGGGCTTTTCCCTGGTACTACATACATCCTGTGCCTGACTAATGTTTGGTGTAAAACACCCTGCCTTGATTTGAAGCCTTCTCAAAGAAGCAAATCCATTTTCTAAACTACAGTGTATGCAGAGCGCAGAGTGAAACACTTCCACTTCTCGTCAGTGTTTTAAACTTAAAATTACCTATAAAAACAAAATACTCTCCATTACAAAATAAATAAAATGGAGAGCAATGCAAACACAGCCAAATAGTCTGCTGTTACACTTGATCACTTGTAAAGACTGGATAATGTACTCAGCACTTTGAAATTTTCTCCTTGCATGACAATGCAGACTACAGCTTTTACCCTGGGAAAATCAAATTCATGATGAGATACAAAAAGGAGAAAAAAAGATGCAATAAGAGGTAAAGGTTTATGGAAGTTAATACTGTATTTCCCTCTGACCTCTGAAAAGCAAGAAAAAATAAGAAATTTACAGAAAATCAGTAAACACAACACTCTAACCATCACCCTAAAAGCCCTATCTTATTCCTAACTACACTGGTTTATTTTACAAATATCTTAGCATGACAGCTTGAAAGATAAAACAGCACATTTGTATAACTAGCCATGATTCAAAAAGAATAGAGACTTTTTCAGCATTGTACTTCAACTATTTCAAGCTAAAATCTTTGGACACAAAGTTAAGCACTGACTTAAGTGCCTTGGAGAAATGAGATAATGGTGTGTGTAAGAGCTGAGTAGCTCTTGTATAAACAGAACTTATGATCACAGGAAATATTACGCTTTGTGGAAAGAGACAGGAAAATCCACCATGAAAGTCTATGTAAGTGCAGATCTATAAGCACACACCGAATGCGTATTCTGTGATAATCTAAACCTAGATAGGCTGATTTCAGCACAACTACCAGGAACTATCAAATATTTCCATTTTAAATCTGCTATACTTCCCAAGCGCAATTCCAATGGGATTTACACTCACCTGCTGAGGAACAAAATTTGTGTCTTTGAAAACTTGTGCTTTTATACTGTGCTCTGTATCACACTCAGAATGAACAGATTCCACAAAGGAAGGGAATGATGAACTTGTGTAACCTCTGAGACTGAAATTATTATCGTTACTATTGAAGGCCAGATCACCATGCCTTGTAACTGATTACTTTTCATAGCTATATAACTATAAGCTAAAGAAACCTGATAAAGGTGAAAGTACCCATTTCCTGTGCTGAAAAATAGATTTTTTCAAAACCAAAGAATAAAATGGCACTTTCATATCCTGCAAAGCAAAAATAATCTATTATGGCATAGGAATCCTTCAATGTCATGACACATTGATTTTTGGAGGTAACTAAAATGCAGCTTTACTTTGCATAGCAACTTCCATACAAATCACGTATTTCAGTCTTATTTGTTTAAACAGTGTAGTAATTCAACCATACAGTTTCAAAGGTCATAAAAACAAAAGGAGATAAGGAATCAAATTAAGGATCTGTAGCTATTCACATCTATGTCCTGGCTGTCCAATAGGGACTTGAAAAGTGTTGTGACTTTCAGTATGTTAAAAAGAGTTAAGCTAAATATTACACTGGACTAAAAGCATTTACACACCAGGAAGACTGTAATTAAAACTTCAAGGATCTTGGTGACAAGCTATTTACTCAGACAATGCCCAGGCTTATGAACACTCATTTGTAGGTATTAAAATACGATTTAATACACATAAATAAGACATCACTGAAACGTGTCTCAGTTAAAAGCCTTGCAGCCTGGAAAATGAAACTGCTTTATAAAAGCCTAATTAAAAGCCAAGGGAAGTATTGTATCTTACAGTGCTAATGAAAAATCTGCCTTCTGCTCCTAAGAAAAATGAGCAGTGCTGCTGAAAGCAGATGGGAAGAAGGAGAATCTCAAGGAATAATTTGTTAAAGATAATGCACAGAGCATTTCAGAGGATTAAATTCCTTTATAGAAACACTTCAAAATTACCAAAGTTAACTCCATCAATAAGAGCTCACAGGTGGGATGGCAATTTCTGTGTACATTTTCCTAACATTTAATACGAAACTTAAGGAAACCAACCCAGTTTCATGAAATGACTTCTTTCTTGTTTTTTTTTCTTAAATTAGAGTAGCACTGCATGTTCTAGGTAGACAAGAATTCTTTCATTAGGACAAAAAAGCAGATAATCTCACAGGCTCATCTACCTTGAACCAAAACATCAGGAAACCAGAAACCTGGGAAACAGAACCATAAACTCAATAAAAGGACAAAAAAGTGGTGTGTTTTAACACATTAGACTTTAGAACTTGCCACTGCTTACTCCAAGTAAGCAAACAATCATTTACATAAGCGCTGTTTTTAAACTCATCTTTCCATTTTTTACAATTGGCATTTACATTATTTTCTGTTTCTCCATACTTGCCTTATTTACCCTTTTTCATGTAGGCACTACTGCAACTATGCACTCACATGTGCTTAAATTTAAGCACATAAGAAATGCCAGTTATTTTAATCAGACTAGTCACATTTTACATGTGCTTTGCTGGATTAGTAAGTGCATTCTTAAATTTAACCATACAAAGGAGTGGTTAAAACAAACAACATAATCAAGGGGGGGAAGCAGGTCAATCTACTTTTCAAAGTAGACAAGAAATCAGAGACATTTATTGTGAGGTAGGAGAGCTTTCAATTACATACCATATTTAAGTAATAAGTATCGCTTTCAGATGGTCACTACTGATGTACCAAGCAACCATGTAATTAATAGCTAACAAAACAACATCCACCCCATCCGCCATCAGCTTACACATAAGATAAAGTGAAGAAACATACTATCTGCTTTGTAATATGAACTTGTCATGAATTTTCTTAAATTCATTGACCTGTCCCCTGACAAGGAATGGTCTAATATTTTTGAAACTATCTTCACTAGAGGAGAAATTCATCTAATCATAAATGCTTCATTTTAAGTAACATTTCAGCAGTATATTTTTCAATATTATTAACTTCATACATTCTTGACATGATTATGGACGGGTACTTATCATGAGGTAGAGGTGACAGCTTGGCTTCAGCTCCCTGGCCATTTGAGGGGTGCCTTCCTCACCCTCTTGGGAGGCTGGCTGAGCTGGATGAGTATCTGCTCCTGACACAACAGCTGATGGGTCCGTGCCCATCACTGCTACTGGAAATTACCGAGTGTTTCAAGCAGGAATTTGGGAAACAGGTGAGGCAGACATCTCACCAGTTCAGGCACAGCTTCTATTATAAGTAAGCCCTGCTGTCCACAGTGACCTCTGAGTTAATGTAAGTTAGTGTCCCTAGTTGTGTTGCCATTGAATATTTAAGATATGCTTTAGAATAACAAATTCTTGTTTTGGATATAGAACATGCCTGGAGCAACAATGGGGAACCATAATGCCCTGATAAACATGAAAAACTCCGGCAATACAGACTCTCTTCTGTGTCAGTTCCTTTCATACTTTCACGTTCAAGCTCAAATTTGTAGAACAGCAGTGTAAAATAGGAACGTTTTCTAGAAGACATACATAGTTCCTGCTCTCAAAATCTCATCCCTTTCCTAAGCAGTAAAAAGTTTGCCATGTTGGAGACTGGGACTTGAAAATAACAGTAAGTAATTTTGTTGACTCCTTCCAAATGACACTATGATTTCTCCTGGGTCTGTCTGTCAGATTTTTATAAGTGTCTTAAAGGAAAGATAGGAATGATGTAAAATAAAATGAGAATCAGCAGTTTTATCACAGTTTGCCAGGAGAGCTGTTTCTCAGCTGAATGGGTCTGAGATTTTGTTTCAAAGAAACTCATTTGGGAAACATCACCTTGCTCGGGTTTTATTACAGGTGGATGAGCAACAGTAGGGTGGGTGGCTCATAATGCAATGACATGCGCATGCAAAAAAAGAAGTATTCTCTCAATACTTTAAGTATCTTTAAGAAAGCTGACCTTTGGATACTATTTACTGTGCAGTACACTCGCTCCTGGAAAACCTCAGGAAAACCTTGTGCTTTGCTCTAGAAGGAATGAGAACTTTCCTCATCTGCATTTACTTGACCAACAAAGAGATGGAAATGACTTCCTCATTCCTTCCTGCCCCACCACTATGGCAACTTGTGCTTTCCCAGGACAGCCCATGTACCAAACAATGTGGACAAAGTTTCTAAGCAACTATGTCCACAGCATGGGCTCATGAAGAAGGAAAGCACCCACTGGGCAGCACGTCCCCTTCCTGGTGCTGTGGCCTGATATGGAGGCTGGGAACCTCAAGTCTAGCATTGATGGTGGCAGTGCAAAACATGGAAAAGTAAAATTACCTTCAGAAAGACTGTTGAAATTGTTTTACTTTTAAGCTATTTAAATCAGTAAAAAGAGAAGAGTATTTTGATAATTTATTTAATCTTGTTTTCCATTTTTCCTGTAGCTACGTCTACTCTAACTAAAATAACCACCTATGCAAACAAACAGACTGTACTAAAGCCCATCCATCTCCTTACTGCCCTGACTCCACTGTGAAGAATAGCCTTTATGCTCTGCTGTTACACATGTTGCTGCAGTGCTTCTCCACTCAAGCTGTTTTTGAAGTCACCCCTGCTGCCACCTCTCCAGTTGCTGTTCACTAAACATTCAAATGCTGCTTCTCTTCTGTCTCCACAGGAGCAGGACAGCCTGATTTAGAAAATCCAGAAGGTGAGAGACTTTTCCTTCTCTCTGCTACAAAAGGAGCAGAGAAGCAGAGCTCTTGACTAGAGGAAGAGATCACATGAGATTTTACTGTATCAACATGCCCTCAGTAACACATTGGCCAAATGGTAACAGAGTAGAAGAATCCAGGACAGACAAGCAACAATATGAGGTCATGAATGACATGGCTGCTACCCTTAGCTCCACACAGGGAGACCTGCCCAGATGCGTGCGCTGGACCTACTGTACTACCCTAATAAAGATAATTCTAGCAGTAATCAAATAATATAACCTCTAATGGATCAAATATAGGTATTGCTCTGTGGAAAGTACACTCTGCACCCCCTTCACACAACTGATTCTAACAAGAGGAAAAGGACTTACAGAAGTTCCCTTCTTTGCTGATAAAAATAAAACTGCAAAACTTCTTCTTTCCTACTGTTTATGACAAAAATCAACTCACATGGATTTTTTAAGCAACAGTTCTAAAAAAACCTTGTTGAATCTGTACCTGACAAGACTTCATGTCCATATAAAAACTGAAAGTGTAGTTATACTCTAAAAGCCCAAAGAGACGTACACCCAGATTCTTCTTTACTTGTGTCGTGATTTAAGCCCAGCACTGCACCAGCCACTAGGAAGAAGAAAAAGAAACTGCCACAGCTGAAACCAGGAAAACTTCCTTCCTTCAATTCAGAGTAAGGAACACATTTTAATCATAGTCAACAGCTGTAGGCAATACTACAATCACATTGATCTTGAACAGAGTAAGAAGATATTCTTGGTAGTTCGGAGGAAGAACACAGAAAGAATTAGAACTTCAGAGAAGGAGCACAAAAGATACTAATAAAGAGGTAAGAAATTAGTTACTCACAACAAAGGCTATCATACTAAAATCTCTTACTTTTCTGGTATTTCCTTTCACATTTCAACACTGTAAGAGTAAACCTGTGGGTTGCTCTTGACACACTGAGTAGAAAGCACTGTGAAAAAGAAGAAATACAAAATGCAGCTACTATTCCAATGTATTAAAGGTAACACTAGATTAAGGAAACAGATGTAGATGCAACACACTCATGAAGGCAAATCTCAGCTGACCCACACTGTACTCAAACTAATTTTGGTACAAATGAGTTTAAGATTTTAGTAAAGCAAAGCAGACCTCAAATCACTTGCTTTTTTAAGTGCCAACCTCTTTTCATAACCCCTCCTCCTAGCCATTTCAAGCCGCTAAAAATGTGACTAACAGTAAGTCAGTACAATGTTACCCTTCAAACCTACTGTACTTGCAACTAGGCACTGCATTTCCCCACAGAACCTACACTGTTGTGTAAGAATAGCCCCTGAGTTAAAGACATCACAGGTTTTAGCTACCTTACTCGCACCTGAGCATTCTTTGAGGCAGAAATGGTGTTTATCTGGAAAAAAACAAAGAAGTGCTGGCACTATATACACAATCAGCTGCCAAAGTCATTGTTTCCCAGTGTGTGAATCCCAGATGCCAATAGACTATGGTGTAGTCAGGAAAGAACTGCCTAAGAAAGCAAACCCCACCGCAAGTAGGCTGAAAATTGTTCTTTTACATTAAAGTGATCAACTAACATTAAGACATTTTGAGGGATCTCAGCAGGCTGAAGAAGCTTCCAAACTTGAGTCTACACCAGCTATCTAGAGGTAGTTTGACATTTTCCTACCTCTACAAGGACAATCAGCATGGGGGGGGAGAGGGGGGAAAGGGGGTGAGAGGAAGAACATAAGACAGTATCTGTAAATCCACAAGAAAAGGAGGTTTTTGGTTTCTGTTTTCACCTAAGAGCTACAAAAATAAGATTCAATTGGAATGATGAAATATATTTCTTACAAGGAATAAAACAAAGAATTTTTCTTAAAGCTTTGACATCCCAAGTAAGACATTTGAGTGTAACTTAGCTAAAAATTAGATTGGTCTGCTATAAATAAACAAAAATCAAGCAGCATTTGATGCAGTGATCTTGATTCAAGCAAGACACTGGGAAAACAAAATGCTTTTGAAAAAAAAGAAAAAATCTACAAAAAGGAAAAATTACAAAGCAGAAACATGCTAACAGGAAATTGATCTAATGAATATGTCTCAGTGATTTACAGCAGGCTAAGTCACAGAATCAGGCACTTATTCTAACAAACAAGCATTAGAAACTCAGCCAGACATAAGAGTAAAATCAACCACAGGATAAAAGTGCTTAACGAAGGGACAAGAAAATCCTTCAAAGTTGTATTACGCAAATATATCACACTGATGATAAATGTATACTAAGGTTCGTGTCATGAAACTAAACTAAAGATTGCTTTTTCCTTCCTTCCCTTAAAATAATTCTTATGGAAATTAAATTAGGGAGGGCCACTTAAGTGCCACAACCATATGGTCCTCCATGTTAAACTTAGTAAAACTCTTTTTATGTCTTAGAAAATAGTACCTGTGATGTATTTTACAATAAGATACAAATATTGTACATAAAATACACTCATTTTCAATATACTAAAAATATTGAATATTATTAAATACTAATACATAAATGGTTTTCATGTTCTATGATATATTCACTATTGCAATACATTCACTGTTAAAGCAGAGTACCTGAAGGCAATGACTTCATTAAGAAATCTTTCAGATGAATGTAGTAAAATAAATATGATCCACTTTGTCAACTTTGTAAGTGGTTAAAGCCAAAGGTCTGTATTATTAATTAGACTTCATTGTATGAATGACCAAACCACCATGCAAAACAATTTTAAAGCATTCATGATATTTCTCACAGGACTGATGTTAAGAGTCTTGTTTATAGCTGAAAATGGAAGATTACAGCTACTTTCCCAGTTCTGAACTGTTGTAATTGGTAGGATATGGAAATGGACATCAAAACTGAGATATAAATGGGACTGCATAGACAAGCACTACAACAGTTCTCCCTGTCAAGGAATGGTGAGACACCCGCAAGCCTTGCCAGGAGGCAGGAGATGACTGCCAGGAAAAAGGGAATCCCTGTCAGAGACAGAGGATTCGAAGGCGGCCTGTTATTTGGAGCTGCCAATCTCCTCTGGAGTAGTACTTAATTACCTCTGTCAGCACACCGACTTCCTACACAGTTGATAATAAGGCAACACAAGCAGTCTAAAAACAATGGAAATACCTATCTACTGAAACATATCTCTCACCAGTTACATTATCCACAAATATCGAAAACATATGAACATATTTACAGCATTCTTTTCTGGAAACAAGTTTTATTAATATTTTACTAGGTTAGAACACTCCTATAACCCTGTCCAGAGAAGGATCAGATAAATTACTCTAAATATATGCAAGCCCATAAAAGTTACTCTACGAAGAAAACCAGTATCATTTAGGGTCTATGGAAATACAGCAGATTAATTTACAAAAGATGATAGGATCAAAACTGTCCTACTAAAAGCTGTGATAAACCTAGAAAGGTACAAATCCTCACCCCCACCACTACAGCGGATTGGTTTAAGTAAAAGTTTTCTATCCAGTTCTTTCCAGAAGCATACTTGGCTGATTCGCTTCCAGACATGATACACTACACAGTTAAAAAACAGCACTCAACAGAATAAAACTTACTAAATGGTAGTTAAATAGAGCATTTGTACATGCCAAAAAAAAAAAAAAAATATTCTAAAGATAACGAAAAGCAGATTTCCTCAGCTATATTTATTAACTGATGTCTCCTGATTGTGCTTCTCTGATGTATAAAATAAAAACATTTCACCAGCAAGCAATGCAGAAACACTTACAAAAAGGAGACCAGGACTTATAAAAGGTGACAAACTTTCAAAAGTTACCTAAGTGCTTGAGTTATTTTGTAACAGGCCAGATTAGATATAAATTGGGAATTAGCAGGCAAGGCTTGCTGCTTGGAGTGGGAGGGTGGCAGCAAAGAGCAGAGCCTCTGTGTGCTAATGCAGTTCAATATCAGAAGTGGTTTTGTTATGGTCAGTCAGAAAAAAAATATCAAACCATCTGCTTCCACAGACCTTTCTCATAAAATATCATGGTGATAAACAACTAGGATTCACCAGCATTCTTTAAAGTAGGCTTTGATGTGTGAAAATGATGACTGTGTAATCCCTGTTAATTACAGCAGGTGTTTAAAGGCCAGGTGAGTAGGAACTTGCACATTACCCTGAGTCTAGCACGCAACACAGGGGAAGAACTACCTCAGTTAACGTGTACACACACGAATCAGATGATAAACAGTGCATTAAAGCACAACAATGAATTATTTTGAGAATCATATTCAAATCTCATGGTAGCTCACCTGAATAGGACTTAAGAGGACAGCTAACTGGTTTCCACATGTCAGCACCACAGTGGACTGTGAAGAAACAGCCACGACTACGTATGTTCTGTGCACCCTCTGCTGGTTTCACAGCAGCAAGCAACCACGGCTCAGGAAAGACATTTAAGAAAACAGAAGCAAAATCCGGGGCAGAAAAGCCATCTTCACTGCAAGCAACAGTAAAAAGAGATAGCAAAATTACTTTCAAAAATTAAAAGAAATTAGTGTTTGCAAGAATATCTCATTTTGAAATTACAAAAAGAAAATTAATTACTGGGTATCACCCCTTGCCCAAAAACACTCCGTACAGATTGCAAATTACTGGCCCTATGTTTCTGTTATAACTTATTAGTTGCTTAAGTCTACTTGAGTTTTTCCAAATAACTTTTAAGAAAGCATTTGGTTAGATTATAGTATCCTGTGCTTTTTCAAGAGAACAACTTAAACAGACTAATCTTACAGATCTAGCAAATAAACTGAAGTCAGTGATGACTTTTTTTTTAGAAGCCAGATATTCTCCAACTATTTCAGCTGCTTTTCATTACAGTTTCTGTCAAACTAAGACAGACACCCTACTCTCATAAACACAGGATTCAGCATTTCTTACTTTCAGAATCACTTTTTTGCCTTTAACATAGCTTTTACTACCATCATGTTTGTCCTTAGTTTACAAGACTCCTCTGGACTGTTCACAGGTTAAACATGAATCTCCATGGTCTGTAAAGCTGGCATAACCCAAAGTCTTGAATGTTTGAAATTACCAAAACCTAAATCAAAACAAAATGCTGAAGTATTAATCCTCAACAGAACCCAGCTAATTAGGCACCAATTCCAATTCCACTTTTAACTGAGTGAAAATACACACAGACCCCAGTAACCTGACAAATCTAATTTCACAATTCTTCAAATCCACAGTAAACTCCCTTTGGTCACTGCTGACACATTAAACACATATTTAATCAGTACTAAAACACTAAAGAAAGGAATATAAAATCTCAAGTTTGTTGAGTCACTAACAAAATCTAGAAGTGCTTAGAAAATGTTTTAGAACACGCAACATTTAACACCTTTCTGAGAGGAGCTTCTATAATTTTCATAAAACCAGGATCTCTTGATAGAAAAATCCCATGGCACTCTGTCACTGACAGCTTGTTACAGTCTGCGGATTTGATTATGAAAGTGTTAATCATTTTAGAGTGCAAATAAAATACTACATTGCTAACCACACGTAAGGTGACTGAGTTTCAAAGCTCTCTCCTGTTCCTGCGCACAACTCACTCCTCAGTCCCGCTGGGACAGATTTCCTAGTTCCTATGCTATTCTGTTGTTGCTTGGCTGCTCATTTTCACATCCTCCTCTCACTCCATTATGTTACAATACATTCAGCATATAAAGAATAAAGGATTAAAGGTGGAAGAATAAAAAGAAACCGACTCAAATTCTTTTTATACTGCAGTCTGTACAACCAGAACATAGGCGTTTGTTTACAGAAATACTGTGATCCAAGATTTGCCTGCCCCCCGAAAACAACAAAGTTAATGGCACTGGTGTAGAGTATAAGATCCTGACTATATTAATTACTTCTGTGAGCAAGGGATATGCAACACCTCTCACCACTATTGTATTCATCTAGCCCTTTTTTATGCAGGAGAGAATTAAACAGGAAATCATGAAGGGTTTATATGCAAACAGCAGTAATGTTTTTTTTTTCTAAAGGAGACAGAAAAAGGCATGTGGGGAACAGAGCACTTGCTTCATGTCACAGAAAAGACTCTGCAATATCCTGTATCTGTGCACTTCATGGGTAAGAGCGGGATTTAGAGCTTTGCTTGGTGTTTCAAGTATTCAGAACAAGTACGTTAGAACTGGCCATGCTTCATGAAAGGGATAGCCAGCTGCTGGCCTGGCAGTTCATTTAAGGTCCCTGAGCCCCAGTGCAGATGATAATTAGCTAGGGGAGCAGCTCATCCAGCTATTGTTCTCATCTTCCTATATCCAGAGGCTTGCTGCAAAGAGAGGTTCAAAACCTGGATAAGGTGTACTGCCAAGACAGGCTCACTTTTTTTGCATGCTCCAGCAGCTTCTCCTCAACAAAGTTGTAAGTATCTTTTTTGAATACACAGGACGTTCATTCCTTTTTAAGAACATAGGCTGCAATAGCTGGTTGAACACTACTCCTTTCTGTCGGTGAGAAAAGGATAGAAGAATAGGAAGAGTATTTTAAACTTGTTCCTTTAAAACCCATCAAAGCTTCACTTCCAGATTGAAGACACTGGAAACCATGCTATACTGATAAGCTTTGAAATGCATACTGCAAAGAGCTTTTATCAAAGACAAGAAATGAGAGTGAAAATACAAATTGGGGAACTATTCTGTCACCCCAGTAGAGATTTTGTGCCATATGCTAACCCATCAAATTTCCTATTTCAAACTCTTTAGAAATTGAGAACAGTGGCAACAATAGTATTCAAAAGGTCACTGCAGAAAACTAAGGAATATTTGGTTAGGAAGAGTGATGACGATGATGATTGGCATTTATGTGCCAATTGTTACCAAGCATGGTCAGGAACACACAAGGAATGGAAAAGCAAATGCAAGTGAATGGTGTATTTGAAATCCACCTACTGCTAATGTTTCAGAATTTAATCCATGGCCTTTTCCCAGAAAACAAGACCTAGAAGTAGGCATCGCATACAATATCCTCAGACACAATTCTGTTTCAAAATAATGCAAAAAACCACCTACAGTGGTTTACCATCTCTCAACTTTCTTGCTTATAGCAGGGTTCAAGTAGAGCACCTCCTTCACAAATGTGACTTGCCAGCAACGATTAACTTGAAAACACTTTAAATACTTCTAAGTATAAACCATGTGACAAAGTTTAGCATAAAAAGACTACTCTGCTGCCTGCTATACTACTACTGTTGTTGTGGCTCAGACAGAAAAGGAAACCTTGATCCTCAGATGAGGATAAGCCTTGTATCTACATGGCTTAAGCCAAGTGTACCCTCAAAGTCTCCACCTGTACACCCATAAGGCACAGTGATTCGTCTCAAGCTGTTCTCACTTCCTGCTTTACCTCACAGTCTCAGATGAAAAGCTATGGTAGATGTTTCTTCTAGCCAAATGCCAAAATCAACGCATTGTTTGTCACAGTCCACCAGAACACTATTTTCTATAGATTGAGAGCTTTATATTCTTGAACCTTTAATATATACACAGGAATATTTTGTTTCATTTTAGTTACTAAAAAGTAAAATCCTACCAATCAAGTAGTGTAGAACTCTGGTGCAACCAACCCAATGTTTTATAGCAAGTTAAATTTATAACCCTAACTTAATATCAAATATTTAAATGTTCACCTGATTTTCAGAGACGATGTGCACTTAAATTTACACATGAACACACCCATGTCTAACTTTGACTCCTTTGGCATAGCAGGAGTGGAAGCCGCAGGGGCTGAAGGAACACCGTAAGTGTAACATGTACAGCAAGAGGAAGAGTTCATACTGTACTCAGCGTTTCCCTTTCTATGGTGCAGACTGGAAATGCTGCAGCTAAACTTTCCAGAAGCTTCTATTAAATGTATATGTACATAAGCATCAATCATACAACAATAATAAATTCTAATGCATTGTGCATCTTGTGGTATGTAGCTCAAATCAATGCTAGACAATTACTGTAAAGCAAGATATGTAATTTCAAAGCTGTATAATAAGATGCTTAATAGGTCCCAGTTTTGGAAAGATGAATGAGACAGAACAACAGTTGAATTCTTTGGGAAGGACCTCTAAGACGACATAATTTTCAAATAGATGACTTTCAAAAAAGGCCAATAAGATGGTAAGACAAACCATGTATTAAAATCTTTCCAGTTCTCTAGCAGACTTTCCTTGGGTCTTGATTTCTTACCCATAAAGTGCTAGAAACATTTAGAAAATTAGTTTCAAACTTTTTCCTTTTGGATTTGTGTTTGCTTGCTTTTCTGTATTGAGATAGAAATTCATTCTCAAAGTTGGGAAAACTTAAAATTCGTAATTTTCAGACAATTTCTTTGTTAAATTTCTTCACTGTGAATAAGATTAAAATATCTAGTGATGAGCTAAAGAACAGAGAAGGGGAATGCAAAACCCTGGCATTCCCTAGTGTGTAGAGTGTTGCATGGGACAGCTCCTGAGGTCACTCTAACTTGTGCATGACTTCTCAAGTTGAGTATCAGAGACAGAATAAAGCTCTAGGTGGTGTGAAAAATGCCATTTTAGTTATGTTCTTGAAGATGCTGGAACCAGACTATCATGACAAAAATATGTGATTTTGGATAATAGTTTTATTTCTTTTTTTACATGTCATCCATTCTTATTTCTATTCTGGTTAATACAGAAATGTAATAACTTTTCATTGGAGAAGAAAATTTATTGAAGAGAGTTAGGCAGCACATTCTAAAATGAAGTAAGAAAACTTTATTAACCTGGTGCATTTATTTTTCTTTAAATCATTTGAAGAAAAAAGCTATTTAAATAAAACATAACCTTTCAAAAAATCCAGTAAACAAATGGGGTAAAGAAATTTCGAAGACATAAGGGATACCAAAAAAAGAACGGTGACAGTCTATTACAGGGCTGCTCTATGTGCTGCAGTGGAAAGATCTATTTAGAGAGTAAGATCATCTGGGGAGAACCAGAAGATAAAACCAATGCCTTTGACTAGCCTGAATTTGCTTTCTTTCACTCCATGAATTTCCTTCCTTGCACAGCACAACTGTAGCACTTGCTATTTTTTTTTTCAGACATTTTGTACAATCTATTTCAACATACTCACAGAATCTCAAAACAATCTTTATTAGGGCTGCCTGCTCATAAATACTTACAGAGGGAAATGGATTTGAAAGATGAGAATTATCCCCTAGAAGGTTTTGGGCTTAAAAAGCAGAAGAAAATCCATGAAACTAGAACCAGACAATCTTTTACCACCTGCTTTTCTAAAGGCCACTGAAGAAGAAAGCAGAGGCATGCAAGGAAAAGCATTTGAAATTCTGGATCCTGTGAAGCTAACAGTAGCGTCCCATTAGTAAATGACTGAGGTTGTGTATCACAAATTGGGTTAATAGTAAGCAGCAGTATTTTAATTCTCTAGAAGTAACATGAAAGGTAATATGATTTTCTTGATGGAAATTATTACATTTCCTAAAGATAGCAGAAAGCAAATGATACTGTAGCTAGGACTTTCCAAACTAGGATACTAATATGAGGTGTACCCTTTTAACTACTGAGACACTTAGAAGAAAATGGTATCTCCACACTAAACAGACATTCCTCAATAACAATGTTTCAGATTGATGGTTCACACAATCTAGTAATTTCCTCTTTTGATTTCCCTGATGATTTTGCCCCAAACATCATTCCTAACTTCTCAACAGCTGTCTGTAGTAGTGATGTAATACACATGATGTACTAGGTATTAGACAGATTACATATGCATTCTTTAGAATAATCTCTAGTCAACATTCAGAGTGGAACCCTGAACAAGGTCAGTATTTGGTCTGGGAGATAAACAAGGAATTAAAAAAATCTTGGCTCTTAAACTGACACCTCAGTTCAGCACACTCCTTGCAAGTGAGATAGTTCTTTATCATATGCTTACCTAGATTTGGCAGGTAAACTTAAAAATACCCAAATAGATATATCAACATTTGCATCAACTTACTTCTTACCATCTTACAAATATATTTACACCTTCCTGGTTTTGGTTTTGTTGGGTTTTTCAAGTTAGTTGGTTTGGGGTTTTGTTGTTGTTGTTGTAGTTTTGCTGTTGTTCTTGGAGTTTGTTTCTTTCGTTTTAATTAAGGTAAGAATAACATTAAGAAAAATTCTGAGGACTAACTACTTAAAATCTTTGGATGCTTGTTAATTTGTGAATATTTAACCAGAACTTGTGCAATAACTTTCATTAAATCTGGGGAAAAAAAAAAAAAAAAGATTTATACTTTATAACTGAGGTTTTGCCCAATTTCCAATTAGAGTAATAAGCTACTGCCTCTGAAACAACATTACCTATTCACATTTTACATATGGATCCAATCTGTACAGCATCTTTGGTGTCTCCTTGAACTTGCTATTTCATGTCACTTTCCTGATTTCCAGTTTTCCTGTTTTCTGACTATGCAGTGAGGACCGCAGGTGTAAAGAGTACATAACGCGTACACAAAGAAATTGCAGCCAATATGCACACAAAACTTAAAAGACCACATTTCAGTATTTCGTATTACACATTTATCCTAATAACTTCAAGGGCTTATATTCTAATAAAAATAATGGGTGCCTCATTTTATCAATTCATAATTCTTACAGCCCATCAGGTTCATATTTTTAATGTGATCAGTATTTCAAATCAACATAAAATTTGAAAGAATGCCATTATTTTGCTTTCAATAAATAAAAATATTCCAAATTAATCAGTATGTATTTCAATCTGTTTTCAGTATTTTATTTTTAATCACAGATAGCTTGAAAAATGAGGTTCTCAACAGTGAATTACAGTCATACTGTACAGGAAAACATGTAAGGCACTTAAGTTTTAAAACTTCAAAACTATATTTAAACTTAAAATTGCATTTCACTGCATTGCTGAAGGAGATCTGATTACCTCAGAAACAGCATAACTCTAAAGTAACTTTTTCCCTTGATCAACTAAAGAGACAATTGTAGAGCTTACTTTGAGTAGATAAAGACTTGTACAATTATAGGAAGGACTTCAAACACCAAGATTACTTTTACTTAATTCCTGGTGTTATCAAGAGAAAGCTACATTTCTTATTTTCCCAGAAGTAATTATAATTCAATGTGGAAGTGACATTCAGATCCAAAGTTGCTGCATCTATGGTGTATGTGAATCCTACCAATCTACATTTGAGATAACATTTCTGTATCCACTTGATACTGTTCACCTTTTAAGTATTTTTTTGCACTGGCTTGTATATGATTGCACCACTCCAACACAATTCTAATGCTCCAGTATACAAATCAATATGGCCGTGCAGTTTACCCTAGTTTTACAAACACAGGAAGTCATCTACCTCTAAGAATTTCACAATTTTTTGGGGTTTCAACAGAAAGCTTAATACATGCTAATGTAGACACATACCCATTGTAACACAGATAATGCATAATCATTTAAGAGGAAAGTCGCTGTATTAAAACATTAAATCAGGAAGGAAAAAATGTTCATCTAAACCAATCTACTCTCTGACCAGTTTTGTTTGGTTTAGGGTTTTTTTTTTGTAAAGCACAAAATAGTCTTTTGCCTGAGGGCACTAGGATGCTTTCATCTGATAAGAAAATTTAAAATTAGTGAGTTAACTTTAAAAGAAAACTGGCAAAGTACAGAATAACCCTAGTAAACCAGTGTCACCAACATCACTGTTACTATGTAAGTACTGAAATGTGCATTTTAAACTTCTTTTTAAACTTTCAAACCGCACAACTTATCCTAACAACCTCTTGATTTTTAAGAGTGCTTAGACCACTAGTTCCTCCTGTCCTCCGATCTTTGGCTGCAGAGGATCTAAAAGATACTAAGATCAGAATATTCAAAGAGACTACCCTTGTTCATCAGATCTGCGCAACAGAAAGGAATACGAGAATTATGGCTATTACAATTTTACAGCTTGCCCACTTCAAAAGAAATCTTAACAGATTTTTGTGCCATCCCATCACTGACAAGAATTACTTTTCAGATCCTATACACCTTTCCTGGAAGTTATTACTCCTAAAGAGATGTAATAAATTTTCAGTAGTTCTACTTGATGTTTCTCACTATGAAATAGACACACGTTACTAAAATTAAAAATGTCTGAGGACCCAAAGAACTTGTACAGACTAAGTGGAGCGAATAATGTCACTAAGAAGACCCTTCAAGGAGAAACATGACTAGTTACAATTAAGAAAGTCCTGCAATATATTCTCTTTTCCACTGTAAAGTTTCTGTTGATGCGAATGAACATAGTACAGCAACACAGCAGAAATAAGCTTTTACCATTTTTGTTCAAATAAACAGCTTCAAACTTAAAAAAGTATCCTGCCTTTACAATTTTTAGATCAATCTCATCTACACAACTCAATGGCTTCACAGTACATGCTTACTTGTGAAAGCTCAGCACCTGAAAGGAAAATGTGACTAATGTAAAATGCAAAGAATAAACAGCTGTCAACAGGGGGAAAAAGATCCTTTCATTACCTGAATTAACAACAACTGTCCTAGTTACTCTTGATGACTCCTGATACTTTGAATACTTTTTTAAATTATATTTGCTCAACTCCCTTTATCAAGAGACAAAAAGGTCACCTTAGTATTATCTTAAGTTTAAACACATTACTGAAAATACAAAGAATTATATTTGCTATTCATTTTTATCAGCATCAAATGACCCAAAGATTTGAGTTAGAGGAACATGAACTAAGAAAATGCGTACTTTTGAGTGTTGACCAGCACAAAATATTCTTGCATGTCATCAAAACTGCTATAATTGGAATTTGATAGGTCTGCAACAAATTAGCTTATTTTATAAATACCTTCTACAGACAGTTTATTTGATAACTTTCCAACTGTGCTTAAGTAATGCCTGTGCATGCCGCACTACAGGTTTGATTATAGTATTCCCACCTTGCCTTATTCAGGGTAAGAGTACTTCAACTTCATAAATAGTCATTTAAATTACAGAAATGGCTCAAAGAATGGTATACTACTCTACTTAAACAAAGGAATCTAACAGAAACTACTCCCTTGAGTTTGTAATAACAACATGAAGCACTACAAATAAAAATGAAAGTGTACCAGTATTTCACAGAAAAAGGGTTCAGCAAAGAAATCATGTCCTTAGAGAAAATGAAGACTATGCTTTGTCTCTGTAATCTTTAGGAATGTAGCATTCTGTTCAAATACAGTATGGTGTAAGGTCAGAACCACAGGCTGTTTAAAAAGGTAATAAACACATCAAACAAGTTACTAACGCATAAGTTTTTCAAGTAAATGTGTATGCCTAAATATATTGTATTGCCTCAAGGCTACCTGAAATATTTGTCAAAATGTGTGTTACTTATGCAAATAGTAGATCAGCTTTCTTCTGTTGCTAGAATTGACATCTTTCATCACTAGAGCAAGCTTTAACAGGCATAAGCCAGAACTGCTGTTCCCAACTCTGGCCCCCAACTTCTTTCAGTCCCAATCTCACTCTTTCTTTTGCATCAGCAAAAATTCCATGCCACTACAGTGAACTACATCAAAGAATTGATCTGGATCACAGGACAACTCCTTCCAATGCATGTGCTGGTTTATGATTGCTTAACCTACAAAACTAAGTCTCTTCCAAATTTCTAAATATGGCTATTCTGGTCATATCTGCATACTACATTAATAAAATAAGAAATGGAAAAGTTCTAGCTGTAAACACAATGCAACTGAAGACTGTACAACAAATTTTTATTCTACAAAAATAAAATACTTGTTAGAAATTGGTGGTGTAACACATATGTACAGTAGCCAATTTATTAATGCTTAAAAGATATCAACAAAGATGAAAAAAATCAGTAAATCATACATTGCTTTATACCGCTACCAATCAAATTGCTTAACATCTCTCACCTGGTAATATATTTAAAGCATCATACTATGAGCAATATAGCATGCTGCCAGTCCCAGTTTAGAAGAAGAAAAACAGATTGACTTTCAGTTGTAAAGAGGTAATTAACAAAATGTTTGAAAAGTAAAAGCTACTGCCAATATGTGTTTAATTCTAAGTATTTATGTGGTCTATTACTCGAGCCTTTTCAAACTGCACATATTAAAATAAAATCCCTTAAGTTCATAGAATATCCTCATGGTTATTTTTTGTGTTTGGACTTCCACGCAATCATCTCTGCCTGACCAGAATACAACCAGTAAGTGGTGCAGCAGCATAAGTCAAGTTCTTTGAACCAGTGTCTGCCCATGAAGGTATTTTTACCTTAAACATTGTTCATCTCACCTCCTGAGACACGTTCTGGTAATAAACACATCAGCAAGGTCTATTAAAAAGCAATAGTTATTTAATGCATACCTTGCTACATCCTAATGACTACTACTTGCACAGTAGAGAAAGAATCATTCATTAAAGTCCACGCTTTCAAAGGGCTCCCTTCATTAAGCTGACAGTTTGTTTACTATCCAGAATAAAAAGTCCCTGTAACTGAAAAACTGAATCATGACACACCATGAAAAAATACCCTACCTCCCAGAGGCAGAGGACAACACAGGCATGCGTAACTTGCTTCTGTGTTCAAAGGCATGCTTATGACATGTGACATTCACATACTTTCAACCCTTTGGGGGAAGCAGAAGGGGAATTAAAACTTGCACATTAAAGCTTTAATGTTAAAGATCAAAATTCTAATCTGAGCTAAAACTGTTTCTTCTACCAAAGGGGCATTAATGTAACAGAATCTACCCTTGGATCCTATTATACAAAAGAAAAAACAACCTTCTCAAAACTGAGTGAGAAGATGCTTTCAGACACGTATTTTAACAAATGCTATGTTGAAAGAAGTTGGTGAAATGCATTAGTGTAACAAATTGAAAATCTGACATCACCCTATAGACAAATCTTTCACCACCAATTTAGAGAATACACAAGCAGCAAAGTTGGTGAAACAGCAGAAAATGGAACTACTAATTTACCTAAGCAGCCAATTCATCTCAAAGATTTAAGTAAGAGGTTCTACTTCAATATTAAGCCATTAAAAGACAAAGCCCTCCCCCCACACACCTTATTTCTGTTAAAAAAAAAAATGTAGGTTTTTTTTCTTAAGACCAACAACAGCTTTTTACTTTTCGTGCAACATTTCTGGACTTTGAGTCACTAAAAAGAAATAACCACAAAGTACTTGAATGCTACCACTAGCTATCCAGAATACCAAATTTGTTACAAAATAAGACAATGCAATACCTGCTTCAGTTTTGGCTTCATGCATACCTGCATTTTAAAAAGTAGCTAAAATCCTACTGTATACTCTTACAGTATATTATGTTCCACCTTCTAGAAGTAGTAAGAACACTAACAATGAGTATGAGAAAGTAAATAAAAGCTTGACAGTACTGCAGTGAAGAAAGTTTCGTTATCTCAGTACCTATAGAAGGTGAAAGGCAAATTTTTACAACCTAGTTTGATTTCAGTTTTATTGAACTGTCTACAATATTCTGTGAGTGCATGCACATACACAGGCACGCACAGAAAAAGTGGTATCTACAAACAGTTTACACAAATATTTACATACATATTATTTACATCAACTAATGTCACTGCATGATTTTCAATGTAAAAACCATATGCTTCTTGCACATATAACTGTTGCATTGGCCTTACAAAAGTAATATAAACCTTTTGCAACAACTAAGAACATATCATAGCTGATTCCAAGTTTTTAGAGCTTGCAGTTTTTTAAAAAAATACAATACCTAGAACACTGTTATCAAACAAATATGCTTTATTGGCATCTAAAAACAAAATGCACCCAACATTAAAATGTACTTTTTCATTTCTTTTTTAAACCCACTGCAGTACGAGGAACAAATCACAAACACTTACTTTAGAGACAACAGAGACTATAGTGTCGATTTTACAAAATCACTTTTAATCTCTGTATTATGCTCCTTTAATGACATGGGCCATTCCTTTTACTGCCGAATTGTAGGAACATAAAATATTCCAGCTTTGTCTATACTTTAAAATTCTGCAGCAGCCTAAAAACACGGACAAGATACACCAGCACCTGTTTTCAAGTATAACAATTTCAATAGCCAACCTAAGGGTAGTATCTAAAAAATTCCATTTTCTTCCATAGGAAGTCTTTGTTTGACAAGCTGTTATTTTATCTTTGTGAAATTAAAAGCAAGTGGGGGCAAGTTTATGATTTACCAGAGAAATAATTAAAAAAAAAAAAAGTTTACCTACCATGTTCAAATTAAGAACAGTGTTCTATACAAGTCAGTTGTACAGTTATTTAAGTGAAAGATGAACATGAACATCAGATTAACTTAATTCTGGCAGACAAAAGTGAACTGCTACGGTCCAGTCAGCCATTTATCTATTACAGAGAGATGACAACTTTACAAAAGGTATCTTTTACCTACTGAGTGATGATTATGTCCCCTCAGTTTCTGTGCTTTCTACCAGTGGTTCACTCTCTATATCAGCTTCTGTGTCACTCTTCTCTTTGTTTATCTCGACGGAAGACGTCAGTTTTTCATAAAGTTCAGGATCATCCTGCACCTGTGCAGTTGGTGGCTGACTTTCTGTCTCTGTATTTTCACCATTTACCTGGGGCAGATTATCAACTTTGCGCTGGGAAGTGGCCCCATCAAAATATTCAAAAACCCGTGGATGTGGAGGGGGGATCCAGTTGTTTGACATTCTGTCTCTTCCAAACCGGCTCCCATTAACTTCTCTACAAAAATTAAAATCTCTGTCATCCCTATCCCTCTGTCTTTCCCAGGGTCTTCTGCGGTCATCAAAATCTCTGTGAGCATCCTGTTCAAATCCTCTATTCCAATTGGGACCACTTCTACTATCAAATCTATAGTTTACATGCCGAAACCTCTCTCTGTCTTCATGGAAGCTTTTAGGGCCACCATAAATAGGGAAGGCATGGTGCTCTCTTTCATCATAATCTCCTCTCTGTCCCCAGTGCTTGTCTGAATTGAAACCAAAATGCTCTCTTCGACCAAGGTTATCGACACCTGGTCTTCCAAAATTTTCTCTCATTTCTACATGCGGTCTTGCAAAATGTTCTCTTCCATCTAGTGGAGGCCTTCCTAGACTCTCTCTTGGATCAACTGGTGGTCGCCCAACAGAATCTCTGACATCCACTGGAGATGGCCTGTTAAGATTATCTCTGTTTTCCACTGGAGGAAATCGATAATCTCTGTCTCCTTCCTGCTGAATGTTATCACCTCCAAGTGGTAGTCTTTTCTCTGGATTAGAAATGTTGTCAATATTTTGTCTTCCTGGTGTTCCAAAAGGTCTTTCTGTTTGATTAAAAATATCTCCGGGAGGAAAAGGACCTCGAGGTGGTGGGTGAAGAGATGGATCAAGGATTGCTGGAGGAGGAATACTACGCTGTGGTGGCACTCCTGGCTGCATTAATGGAAACCTTGGTCCAGGTGAATGGGGCATTAGGCTTGGACGGATATCTATAAGAGGCATTCCTGGCATCCTTTGACTACTAATATTTAAATGAGGCATATTTGGAACCCCAGCTGGATGTTGCATTGCCAGAAGTCCAGAACTATTTGAAATATTTGGTGGTGGCACACCCATCGGTCCAGAACTACTTGAGACATTGGGTGGTGGCATTATGAGAAGCCCAGAGTTGCTAGAGACACTCGGTGGCTGCAGTCCTGCCAGAACTCCTGAGCTGCTTGAGACACTGGGTGGCTGCATTCCTGTCAGAAGGCCCGGGTTGCTTGAGACATTGGGTGGATGCACTCCTGCTATAAGCCCTGAGCTACTTGAGACATTTGGTGGTTGCACTCCAGCCATAAGTCCGGAGCTACTTGAAACACTGGTTGGCTGAACTCCGCCAGCAAGAGAAGAGCTACTGGAGACAGTTGGCAGCTGCACTCCTCCTGCAAGACCAGAACTACTTGAAACAGGTGGTGGTTGCACTCCTCCGACAAGTCCAGAGCTGCTTGAAACACTGGATGGCTGTACTCCTCCTGCAAGCCCAGAGCTACTTGAGACACTGGGCGGCTGCCCTTCTCCAGTAAGGCCAGAACTGCTTGAGACACTGGATGGCTGCACTCCTCCAAGTCCAGAGCTACTTGAAACATCATTTTGCACTAAAATGCAGCAACAAGAAGAAGAGTTAAAAAAATGCCAGTGTAACAACACACAAAACAAAACACAGCCTGATCCATACTGAATTAATGCATTCAGTGAGGACACTGATGACAAGGTGTATCTCAGTTTCTATAGTGAATATATACAACTTCAATCACATTGGTGATAAATGGACATTATGACACAGAAACTAAAGTCTATACATATTAAAGAATGTAGAGCAGATTAATATCCACAAATTCCTCAGCCATCGCCCCATTTATGCAAGGCAAGTATTAAAACCTTTGGTGTAAAGCTATAAATGTCACACTATCCTACCCTCTCCTGCTCCTTTCAATTGCCACTCACATAGTAAGAATGCGCTTTTAAGAAGTTTTCCAAAGGGCTTTCAGTCTCAGCTTTACTTCTTGAGTGTACAAAGAAAACAGCTCTGAGTATAAGTTGCTAGAAATCAATGATTAGATGATGACAAAGATGGCTCCTCACCACTCCTCCAACATAAACTGAAAATGATACCTAGCCTAAAACTTCCTACCCTGTAGTTATTAGTGCAACGGACTACAATTTGCAAAGAAACACCTCAGAAGCATATTTCCTACATGTGACCATATCAGAGAATTGAAGACATTTCTTACCAGATCTATTGTTTTCACTGGAAGAAATCTCAAGGTCTGCAAGATGGGATCCCTTTTCATCTGATTCTGGTTTGTTGATTGGCAGAGGATTAAAAACATTTCCAGCAGATAATGTTGGAGTAGCTAGATTGCTAGTAACTGTGCCAACAGGCAGAACAAGGCTAGTAAAAGGAACATCCTTCATTGTCTCTTGTGCAATTGGTAATGGAGGCTGTACCAAAGCTGCAGAAAAATAACAGAAGTGTATGACAGTAATCATGTATTCGAGTCTTCGAGATTAGCTTGGCAGAGGTCAGGCTGATATCTCAAAATAAGTGAAATCAAGTACCCTAAGTAACAGTTTTCATAATAATTTCTTATCCTCAATCAACACTTTAATATTTAATTTTTTTTGTAGAGACCATGAACTGCAGGCAACCTAAGTAACATTATAGATAGTTTTAAATGTTAAATGAATGCATTTAGTTAAAAGGTTAAAAAAATAAATTATTATAAATTATTCACTGACTAACATCAAATAGTTCAATAACAGTTACATCTTTTATAGACAGGTTCAAATATAATTTGTCTTTCTCCACTTGAACTCCAGGGTAAGTATCATTTTTCCATCAACTTGAAAAGCTCCGTAAATCTCTTACTCAGTATCTGCTTAAACCAGCTAAACACTAAGCTTTGCGTTACTATTTTCCATTACACAGGATTATCTTGCTTTTGATTAAATAACAAGCAGCATATTAACAAAATCAGTTTTTCATAACAAACAAACAACTATTAAAAGACTCCAACTTACATGTTGGAACAACTGGTGGAACAACAGGTGGTGGGACAACAGGCGGTGGGACAACAGGTGGAACTGGGGGAGGCATATAACCTAAATGGAAAAAAAAGACAAATTACTATAAGGAAAGCAAAAATAAGTTTTGCAGTAAAAGCTTGACTATGTTATTCACCCCCGAAGGCTGCATCATGTACTGGAAGAAATATATGGCTCTTGCTTTCAAAAGTAACCCAATCTTCACTAAAGATGATCTGCATGTCCATCTTTATAAGTTACTTCTGACAGCAGTATCCAAAGAAGAAAATTAAGAGTTTCAAAATTTTCAAAAGAAAGATTGATCTTCAAGATTTTTAAATTTTCATTTTGACCAAAGTTATTTAAAAAAAAAAAAAATAGCTCCAATTCCTACTTTCAACAGAATAATTACTAAAGTAAAAAACATACCAAGTTAAACATAAATAACTTTAATCTAGTGTGAAATCTAAGATCCAAAGGTCAACTGGCTTAAAGAGTAACCAGCTGACAGAAAACTATAGAAAGCATGATAGATATGGAAGCACACAAACAAGTATACTCATTACATACTCAACTTCATTTTTACTAACTTACCTGGAGGTGGCTGTGAGGGGTTGAAACTTGCACGCAAGAAGGGTGGAGGAGGAATTGCGCTATAACCAGGAGGAGGGACAGACATCGTGACAGGAAATGCAGGTGGAACCAAGCTAACAGCAGGCACAGCTGGAGCTACTGGAATCTTTTTTCATGGAAAGAAAAAACAAGCAATTTCGTTACTTACTATAATAAGGAAAACTGATTTGATTGCTATTCATGTTAAAGACTACATGTACCAAAGGTGCACCAACACCCCCAAGACCTTCTCTGCAGAGCTGCTCTGAATCTCTTCTCTGCCCAACCTGTAGATGTGCCTGGGATTGCTCCGACTCATGTGTAGGACCTTGCACTTGGCATGGTTAAACTTCATCAGGTTGGCATCAGCCCATCTCACAAGCATATCAAGGTCTCTCTGGATGGCATTCCTTCCCTCCAGTGTATCAACCGCACCACACAGCTTGGTGTCATCGGCAAACTTGCTGGGGGCGCACTCGATCCCACTGTCCATGTTACCGACAAAGATGCTGAACAAGACCGGTCCCAACACTGATCCTTGAGGGACACCACTCGTTACTGGTCTCCAGCTGGACATTGAGCCACTGACCACAACTCTTTGCATGCGGCCATCCAG